>JAMZAV010003950.1:0-131961 GCA_024449915.1 Sweltsa coloradensis | reverse complement strand
AAAATTTTTTTTTAAGAATTTGGGAAAAAAATTTTTTTTTTTTTTAAAAAAAAGTTTTTTTTGCGGGGCAAATAAAAAAATTTACCTTTGGGGCAACTTACACCCCCCCCCCCCCTAAAAACTGCCCCGTTGGACGGTGACATGTAGAATCTCATAAGCGAATATAACTACCATTTTCAAAACATATTTAGCACCGTTATAAAACTAATAATTAAATATAACATATAATCTGCAAAATTTCATAAAAAAATTTATTTTACTTATGGGGATTTTTTTTTTTGTCTTGATTCTGGTATTCAGTAATTAAAAATTAACATAATTTACAAGAGTGTCAGTGTTTTAAGTATGCTTTTATCTTGATATTTTGTATTATGTTTTCAATATGTTGCTATTTTTTGTATTGTTTCTGATTAGTTGTATGAGTTTTATAAATAGAAAAAGTTGTCTGTAATAAACAAAATACTACTTATTAAAATTAACAAGGTGAATGGTATAACACACAAACTATTATTACGTATTATAAGATAAATTACTCTAAAATAATAATAAATTATTGAATCTTAGTTAGAGCTTTCTGAATTTCCCGAGAGAGATTTTGATTTTTGATATTTGATATTGTTTGGAAAGGCGTGCTTATTATGGGCTTACACTATTAAAGCCCCTTTAAGGTAGCCGACCTCTACATTACATTATCGGTTTTAATATATTTTTTCTAAAAATTAATTACATTTTAAATTTATTCAATACAATTATTGACTAAATTTAAATACAAATCTTTTTAAAAAAAAATTTATAAGTGATATTACCAAACCTTTAGATATGAACCCAAGTGGAAAAATTATTCTATACAATTTTTTTAAACTCTATATTTTTTTGGGTATTGTTCGTTACTATTTGACCCGGAAATATAATTTTTATTGAGTGTTTTTTAAACCCTCCTACCAAAGGTTCTTTTTCGGGTTTTTTTTTCCCGTACTCGGCGAAGATATTTTTGAGATTTTTTTCCCCTTTGGGGTAAATCAGTTGTCGGAACTAGGGAATTTTAGTTTTTCCTCAAATCAACATTCCAAAACAGTTTACAATGGAAGTAGAGAAAAATAAGAGTTCAGAGAAACCAGCCAGTGTACCCGTCTCCCCCACAAACGATAACAAAAACAACAACAACAATAGCAACACAAATTTTCCAACAATAGTACACCCCCCAACGCAAATACATTGTTTACTGCAAACCCAAACCACAAAACCATACTTCATTTTATTAAAACCCCCCTAAATTAAAAGGGGGAATAGTCACATGTCTCGTTCGGGGAAAAAAATTTTTCCCCTCCAACGCAGTATTTTAAAAGGGAAACGAGTTCACTCAAAACGCCTTCGTAATAATGACTACCCTCACATTTGCAAAAACGGATTAGCGTTTGTCGAAAATAAGTAAAACTGACCCCCTTAATAAACCCACCACAATCATCATTGATTACTTTCAGGAATTTGCGAAAATTACGTGAATCCCCATCTTTTAAATTTAGAAAGTTTTCCCCGGCCCCCCTGACCCTCAGAAGTCCTTACTATCGAAAAAAACCTTAAACCCGTCGAGGCTAAAAACACGTAGTTTTTTCGTTTCCCGGGATGCAATTGACATCATTGGAGACAGAAAGACCAGTGTCATAATAAATGAACATAAAAGCAGTAAAAAAGGAACATTCGCCGCAAATAAAAAGCCCATAAGTTGAATGCGCCCCATACAATGGGACAACCCCAAATTTTTTTTAAATAAAAAAACCCCAAAAACGCGCAAATCAAAGAACAGCAGCAATGCTCTGGCTTCGATAAAACAGCCCCAAAAATCAGCTACACAAAGCTGGAGACCTCGGGTTGGAGATTCTTCAGTACTTGCCTACTAGCCCTCCCCCCCCAAGCCAAACCCAAACACTTTGGACCTCAGTGTTCTCGCGGGGCCCGGACGAAAGAGGGGACCCCTCAAAATTCGCCGGTACGGAAACAAACTGTGACTTGGTGAGGAGTTTAAAAAAAACAACAATAAACACTTATTGATTATTCTATTTCTCACATTTTATCCCAAATAGACCTTTCCCCCAAACTTTGTGACCCCCCCCCCCCCCCCCCCCCCCCCACCCCCCCTGCGGAGAATGGGGTCCATATTTATGATAGGTTTTTTTTTTGGAGTAAAAATTGTTGCTAGTGGGGTAAGGATAATGAAAAATAAAATTTTTTATCGATATTTTATTTTTGTTCCCCGGAAAATAACTGTTTTGATTTTTTCCCCCAAAAAAAGGAAAAAGGGGCCCCAAATTGTTCGTTTTGGTTAAAACTTATAATTCTGAGGGGTATTTTTTGAGTCGAAATCCATTTGTTCCCCATTCTGGGTGAATGCGGGCCGGGGGCCCCAAAAAAGGTCAACTTCAATGTTTTTTTTTTTATGGCAAAAGCGTTAAACGAAATCTATTTTAGAACTTTGATTCGTTAAGTAATGAAAAGGAAATGATTCTACAATTTTATTTTTCTTGTATTTATTTTTGGAAAAAAGGTTTCGTTTCAGATTTACCCAGTGTACATTATTACAAAAAATTTCGTGGCCTGGGGCCCGGGGGTTTGAGATTTTGGCGCCCCCTTGCCGTTCAAAAAATACCTAAAACCCTTTTAAAAAAATTGTATAACTATTTTATTTTAAAAAATTTAATGTCAAAAATAAAATTTTTTGCTAACCTTACAAGGATGCCCCCGGGAAAGAAATTTTATGCACGTGTTAAAATATAATATCAAATATTCTTACCGGACATCTTTTCGTCGAATGTTTTGAGAATGTAACTAAGGGTTTGGGCTGTTTATTTTTTACAATTGTTTGTTTGGAGAGACTAAATACTTTTATTTTTTTTTTTTAGTACGGTAAAAAAATGTGTTTTAAGTTTGTTGTATAAGGCGCGTAACTGTAGGCCTTAATGCGCCACTCCTAGCTTATGTAGTTGGCCTTGGGGGGGGAAAAGAAAGGGTGTTCCGGGTATCACACTGGTTTTACTCACTCGTCTAACAACGCTTTGGCGTTTTTCCTATTTATTCATGATCTACAGTGGTAAAATCATGGGAATCACAAAGTACACAGCACAGAATTGTTGTGTACCCCAAAAAAGAATATACATTTTTTTTAAAGGGCTATTCGAATGAGGGGCTTGAAACCTGGCCATTTTAGAAAATCAAAACAATTTTTTAATTTTTTTCTGATCCGGTACACCCCCAAATTTTAGCCACCTCAAAAATTTCAAATTAAATTTCGCCAGGGACCCATTAACGGGGGGTGTTGTCTTTTGTGACATTGTTTTTTAAAACAAATTTTCTATGGGCTGACTGAGAGGATTTTTTTTAACAATTGTCTTTCCTGCGAATTTTTCCGTTTGGCAATTTGTACCGATTTGTACCGCCAAAAGAAAAAATTCGCTAGAACAAAAATTTTTTTAAAAAAAAAATCTCTCGCCAGCCTAAGAAAAACCAGTTAAAAATTATGTCAAAAAAGCACAAACCCTACTTGAATGGTGTGCCTGGCGAATTGAAGTTTAAAATTTTTTTGAGTGGCAATTTGGGCCCGTGTCCCGGATCAAAAATTTTTTCAAAAAAAATTTTTGTTTTCTAAAATGCCGGGTTTTAAAACCTTTCCAAAATTTTTGACTTGGTAGATATTTTGGGAAAATAGAAAAATGCGGTAAAACCTTAAAGTATAGGTATTTTAAAAATTTATTAATATAGCAAGTTTAAACAATAGAAAATAAAAAAACTATAAAAAAAACCCGACGTTTAACTTGGAAAAAAGGGTCTTTTCCGCAGATGCAATGGGGGGGGAATTTGGGCTAGGCTGTGTAAGCGATGCATAGATTAATTTCAGCCAAAGATTTTATGAACCAATAACTACTTTTAAAACATGTTCCTGAACCGTTTTCTTTCTTACTCTTGACTAAATTTTGAAACATCATTTTTTTCTTCCTCGCGCATCAATTGGGTCATCATAAATCAACACGTTCTTTTTTTTGTCTTCGTCTTTCTTTTCCTTTCGTTTCTATTCTTTACCCTCGTTGACTGCCTTCTTATCTTTTCTTTCTTTGTTTCATTCCCGTATTTTCACTTGACTAGCATACTAATAAGGGGGTACAAACAATTTATTTATTTACAAGGGGGAAATTTTTAAAATTATAATCATGCAGCCTTTTAGGTTAAATTGTGAATTTCATATTTTAAAGTTTTTGGCAAACTAAAGCAACAAATTTTTCAAACTTTGTTTCTTTAGTCTACTCAGACAGTTTTCCGGCTACAAGGATTTAACCCAAAAAAATTTTTAACGTTTTTTTTTAATGGGCATTTTTTTCCCTTTTTCTTCCGCCAAAAACCACACTCCACGATAGGGGTACCTCAAAATCAGAAAACGAGCATATTACCTTTAAAGAAAAATACTTTGCCAGTTGTTGTTAGGACCCTAGGATGATTTGGTCCGCAGCACCTAAAATTTGGTCCCTTAGGGTTAAAAATTTTGGCCATTTTTTTTCAAAATGGCTTCTAAAATATTGAAATTATAAAATTGGACCCCGAGTGCATATGAGGTCGTTTTGCTGATTCGGGTGGGGGAAAAAACCGAGGGTAGCCATGCCACGGTCGGGTTTTTCGTCGGTTAGGCCCGGGTGCCACCATTTTTAAATTTCAAGGCCAAAAGAGTAACGTTTTCCTTGGAGTTTTGGGTATTTGGGTGTCGTTTTCGGTTTTACGAAAGTTTAAAATATGGGGCCTAAGAACGCCTCATGAACCCTTTCATTCATAACGAACCGCCATTTTAGAAAACGGCGCACCTTTTGGGCCCCCCGCTTGTCTATAAAGGGTAGGGTGGACCCAAAAATCGACTTTTCGATATCGAATTGTAATGGGGCTAAAAGTTTTTATTTTGGGCATTTAAAACGGAAAAATTTGGAAAAAATATCATACGTTGGATTTCAGTTTGCGCAAGGGCCTTAATAATTTTTTCCCAAATTTGACAACCCCAAATTTTTTAAAAATTTTGCCCATTTAATTTTTTTTAATAAAAGATCCAGAACTTACCGGGAAGGTGGCTGCAAATTGGTTTTTCCCACCCACCCCTACAAAATACCCAAGCTCCAACCAATTAGGGTGTGTTAATTCAGCCCCTTTGTTGATTTAGTCAAGTCATTGTCTTAATTCGAATTTCAAAAATTTTTGGCTTTTTGGAACAGAGAGAAAAAAGAGCTAAAAATGTAACCATCTTGTTTCTTGTCCGCCACTTTTCGCAACACTGTGACAATTATTTAGCTTTGCCAAAATTTGAAAATTTGCTTTTTGGCAAATTAAAAAAATAAAAACTCGCCGAGTTTTATTCAAAATTTACAAATATCTTTGTTGTCAAGTTTAAGGGCAAACAGTTTGCTTTTTTGTCCAATCTATCAGCTAATGTAAAAGGGGCTTCAAAATTTATTAAAGGGAGTCGTAAAGTTCAAAAACGATTCTCTTGGGTTTTTGAGTTTTTGGGGCCTTTAGTGGTCAAAACAAAAATTCGTATGTGTTTTCTCTCATCCCATTTACCCAACGTTCTCGGGGGAGGGAAAAAAAAAAGCGTTTTTTCAATCACAGGATCGGTGATTTTTTTTTTTTAGACTTTTGCCAGACGATTAAAAATTACCGACCCTGTGTTTGAGAAAACGCGTTTTTCTGTTCCCCCAGAGAACATGTTGGCTAAATAGGGGATGAGAGAAAACACATACATATTTTGGGGTACAAAGGCAGAACTTAAAACTCGAAAGAGGAAGTCTGTTAAACTTTTGCGACTCCCTCAAAAATTTTGATGCCCGGACTACATTGGCTGATAGATTGGACAAAATTTTAGGCAACGTCCCCCCGGAAAACTTGACAACAGAGCTATTTCGTCATTTGCAAGATAAAACTCGCACGAGTTTGTTTTTTTTAAATTTACCTGCCTAGCAAGCTGGAAAAAAGCGTCAACCCCGTCCAGAGTCTGCAGAAAAGTGTGGGGAGAAAACAGAGATGGCCACATTAGGAAACTTTTCTAAAAATATAATCAAAAATTTTTTATGAAAAATCGAATTTAAGAAAATGTCCTTAACTAAATAAAACAAAGTTGATATTAACACCCCAAATTGGGGATGGTTAGAGGGGTTAAACAGAATTTGCAGCCCCCTTGTTTTAAAGTTCGGGATCTAATTGGGCGAAGGTTGGGAATTTTGGGGTTTTTTTGTAATTTATTAAAACTTGGGGGCCTTTGCGCAAACTGAAAGCCCCCGCGTTGATTTTTTCATTTTTTCCCCGTTATTAGCATCCAAATACGCAACTTTTAACTCTATTAAATTTCTTCACTCAAAGCTTGATTTTTTAAATTTTTGTCTTTTTAAATTTTCATTTGGGGCCCTTTGAGCGAACTGAATTTCCCAACAATTTTTTTTCCCAATAAGCATGCAAAAACAAATTTTTTGAGCCCTATTAAAATTCGATACCAAAAAATCGATTTTTTTTGCTCTAACTTCTTTCATAGAAAAGCAGGGGCAAAAGGGGCGTGCGCCATTTTCTAAATGGCGGTTTATTTGTATGGGTTCATGTGGCGTTAAAAGGGCCATAACATTTTTTAGACTGCGTAAATACCCAAAAAACGAACCCAATAAACCAATCTCCGGGATGCAAACCGTTTCTTTTTGTTTGGCCCTTAAAATTTTAAAAAAGGGCGGCACCGGGGCCCCTCCCGACAGAACAGACCGTGGCAAGGTCCATCGATTTTCTCCCCAAAATCTCGAAAACGCCCTCATACTCACTCGTTTTCCCAAATTTTTGGGAAATTTCAAATTTTAGCCGCCTTTTTGGAAAAAGGGCCCAAAATTCTTAACCCTAAGGGACCAAATTTTAGGTGCTGGGGGCCCCAAATCATTTTAGGGTCTTGTAAAAAAACTGGCAAAGTGGTTTGTTTTTAAAAGGGTATATGCTACTTTTTTCACGTCCCCCTACTACAAAAACAAAAAATGCAATAAATTAAGGACACTTTTTAAAAATTAGCCATAAAGATTTGAAGACTCATAATCATCACGCTGGGGCCTGCTTGACCGGCGCGAGAGATTATCAGCCAACCCCTCGACATTTGTCATTTACCATCAGCTGCATTGTCAATATAATAAATAGGAGCTTCGCAACGCTTTTTTAGGGGCGTTGTTGGATGAGCGTATGTTTTTTAAAACGAAAAAGCGTAAAAATTGCGATTTTTATAAGAAATTATTTCGTTCCGGGAAAATTTCACACAAAAATATAAAAATTTTAAAATTAAGGTTATTTGAAAAAAAACATTTCAATAGATAAAACCTTTTAGGTGTTATAAGTCGAAGATTTTTTTTTAAACGAAAAAAAAGGGAAAAATTTCGTTTTCATAAGAAATTATTTTTTGTTGCGCTCAAATTTCACCGAACTATTAAAATTTTAAAAAAGGTTTCACGGAAGCTATAATATCGGTCATGCAGGCCAGCATTTCGTTTGAAAATCGGCCCACAACTGTCATATCGGAAATTTTTTTTTACTTATTTTACGAAAAATTACTAGGCTTTTATTTTGTCGATTTTGAAATTTAATAATTGGGCTTTTAAAAAATTGTGAATTGGGCAATTTTTGAAAAAATTTTCTTCCTTTAAGCTTTATAAAAAATTAAAAAAATTTTATGGAAAAAATCAAAAAATAATTTCGAATTTCAAATTTTCTTCAAATTAAAAAAAAAAAATTTTTAAAATCGTATATGTAGTTCCCCTAAACTCTGAACTACGAATGCATGTTTTTCGCTATTTTAGGCCCTTTTTGGGGCCCCCCAAATGGGCACTCTGGCGATACGACTTTTTGAGGACGGGGGGTTTTTTTGTTCGGAAAAAAAATTTCTTGGCCATGAATGAAAATTTTTTAATAATGCAGAACACCCCAAAAATGCTAGGGCCCATAATACGTATTTTTATGAACACGGTCACGTATAAGACTATTGAGTTATGGTTTTCAAGGTTTTGCTTCAATCAAAAGGTTAATATTAAATTTTTTTAAAATGAGCCCAATGAGAACCGTACATTCAAAAAAATAATAGGTCCAAATTCTCGTGAAAGCAAGCTAAAATAAGGTATTTTTATTTTTCAATGGCCATCTTTATAATTAGATCACCCCCCAACATGGTTTAAAATATAGTTACTTTTAAAAAATGTTCCAATCTTTGTGTATGGTACTAAACAAAATTTTAAAATTTCAAAATTCGAATTTAAAAACCTCTTTTTTCTCGCCCGCATTTGGGTTTATAGGGCGTTTTTTTATTTGTTGTTGGTACCCCGTCACAAAAATTCGTTTTATTATGCGAGGCGCAAGGCAATCTAAAAAAGTAAAAATTGTTCCGGGTGGTATAATTGTGATTTTTTTTCAAGTCATTTTTAATCGATTTAAAGTTCCTAGTTTTAGCATTTGATAACGGAACATAAAAGAAATTGTATCAACAAAATAAAACCCCCGTTTCCGCTTCTAGTGATGCTTCAAACCAAATGGAAATTTGGGTATGGCTTTTAATTCGGCTACTAGGTTCTTTATTTTTTTTTTGTGAGGTTTATAGCGTTGATATATCAATAATCATAGAAAAAAAGGAAACAAAAAGGGACTGTGTGCATACCCAGAAAAAATAAAAACTATAAAAAAGGACTAATCCCGGCTATAAAATTTAAAAACCGTACGCTTTTCAAGCAGTATTTGCTTGGCTTTCACTGTCCGCATTTTTGAGTCGTTCTAGTTTGAATAGTAATGATCGCTGCATCACAATCACATAAAACACAGTAAACGCATTGAACTAATAGTCCCCCCCCTCCCCCCGCCCACCCCAAAACTCGCCCATGAGCAGTTTCAAGGCCTGCATCGCGCGTTTTTTAAACACTCCCGACGTGTGTAAAAGACAAATCATTGCTTATTTTTTTACGTATTTCCATCCCTCACTAATTATTAAGTGTTTTTAAAAGTTATTGTGTCATGCAATTTTTAATAAAAAATTCTGTAACAACAACCATATAAGAACACAAAATCTGTCCGTTTTTGTAGTTTTGCACTTGCCACATCTTTGAATCTATTTTAAATTTAGCCTAGATTTTACAAAAAACAGTAAGACACCTAATTTTTTGGGCTATGAAAAATTTAAAAAACACTTTGTTTACTGCTCTCTTGAAAACCCTTTAAATGGGTTCCACTGCACTAAGTCATGCGTGGCGGGGTTTTCATTGCAGGGGGGTTTATTTTGAACAAAACAGAATTTCATTGTTCGAGCCCATCCGCTATGTATATGAGACAAACTTTTGGTTTTTTCCCCATTGCCGGTGGAGTGGGGCAATGGGTGTTTTTTAAATTTTGAAATCAAATTACACATCTTGTCTTTTTAAAAAATAGTCCATTCAATATATTAGTGCAATCTCCAAAAAAAAAACGCTTAAAAAAAAAAAAATTCCGGAAAAAGAAAAAATTCTCCCAATTTTATAATAAGTATTTTTCTTGGATCGGTACTTTTACCATGGACATTGAATAAGGTATTTCCCCATCCCGGGAGGACGGGGTAGCTTGTAGACAAGTTTTTTAGTGGTTGTTGCGACAATCATGCTTGGTTGACCTAATTTTTTTTTTTAGTGTTTATTTTTCATAGCAATTTTAAAGTTAAATGAGAAATGTATAATTTTTTTGGGAAAATGTTAATTTTTTTTCATCCTAAACAGATTTTGAATCTTGAAAACTTTATAATTTATATTTTAAGGGGTGACGTGTTATAGGCTATCACAAAGCGACACACTTTTACTCTATCTACAAAAACAAAACAATTAGAGGCATTGTGATCTCAAAGAAGGGCCAAGCTTCTGATTATTCTACTTTTCCAATATAAAAAAATAACTTCATTTGTCCCCCTTACTTCATCGTTGTACAAACTAGTCAAAATTTCTTTTCAACTATTTTTTTAAAGCGTGCAAATTCATAAAAGCCGATTAGCAAGATTCGGTCACGGGGGAAAGGAATTTATTATTTTTAGGTGGGAAATGAGATTTCAGATTATAATGAATTACGAAGAAGCGATTAAAATAAGCACACCCTCCCAACTTTAGTTTTCATAACCATAAAATGGGCTTCATAAAATAATCTATAATAGTTTTATGAACAAACATCTTTTATAGCATTATATGTTACACCTTTTAGAAGATTTTTTTTTAGTTCTATAGTTTCATTAAAAAAACTTGTCAACTTTTTTTTTCAAAATTGCATCTATCATATTACGTCCGTTTAAATTTTAACTTGTAGACCTTCCCCTCCCGTCATAATCCCCGGTTAATTAAAGTGACGATAGGGTCATTATAGTTTCTATAATATCAGTCTGAATGTTAGCACACCACTGTTGGTCGGGCCCTAACGGGCACCTTCAAATTTTTGTGAACAACAAAGGTAATCGGGCATTCCCCGTTTTCTGCATACTGACCCCCACCAATTTTCATATTATAAAATTTTGCTTTTTTAGTTTGTTTTCTCCCGACCCCCTATGGGGTGGTTGTTCTTTGTTTCGATCATTTGATTATTGTGTGGTCGTCGATCGAGTTTGCAAAAATTTGCCTAAACATTCTGCAAATGAGTTTTTTATTCCCTGTGTCCATATTAAATGTTTTTGGTGTCGATGTGGGCTGTTTTTTATTTATGCCTTGCTGGCTCGCGGGCAACGTCGCGTTGCAGCGATGCAGACGCAGGACTACATCAAAGACAGAATGAAAGGATTCCAATTCTGGGTGTGGGGGGAGGGGGGGGGGGGGGGGGGACCCCTCCGACCTCTCAATGGAAATTTCGTAAATGACAAGCAAAGCGGAGAAGAAAGTTTGGTGTTTTTTTTTTTCTGTTGTTTTTTTGTTTGATTTTTTTGCTTTTTCCAGTCTTTTCCGATCGTGATGAAAACCCTGGTAATCCCGGGGGGACAATTTTTTCGATTTTAATGTATCTATATTATGGGAAATTTTAGGGTTCGGGTATGTACGAGTTCATAGAATATAATTATTAATATTATGAAAGATTTCCCCTATGTTTACATACCAAAGTGCAAGAATTAAATAAAAAACATCCAACGATAGCCCACCTAATTGCAAAGAAATTGCCTTTTAAAAATTTAAAAACCGGACATAGTCCCCCGAGCAATTTTTTTTAAATGCGTATTTTTGAAGTGGTTATTTTGTGGTTACAAAAAAGAATAGATGATTTTAAGAAAATAAATTTTAAGCCCCCCTGGTATGCCAGGGCTTAAAAAATCGGAGGGGGATTTGCTTATTTTCCAAAGAATATTTCCAAATTAAATAATAAATAAATATAAAAAGGTTTTCCGTAACAACGCAATAACATCCACAATTGAAAGAACAATGAAACCTTACAAACAAAATTTTTACATACACCACTTTGTTTAAAGCAGTTTCCCCTTCTCTTGAGGTCTTTTTATCAAAGTATTTTACATTATTGCCGGTACGGCGGGACTGGACCGGGTACCTATTACGGCGTGGGTTTTATCCACACGTTTTTTTCAGGAAATTTATAAATCTTTCTTCATTCACAGCAAACAATAATTCTATTTTTAATTTTTAAATGTACATACCTTTTTACCTTTAATATAAATTGAGTTTGAACAAAAAACGGGTTTATGAAATTACTAGCCCCCTATTCCCAGAACAACATCATCTGTTCTCCGTTCGACGCTGGCCCAGCCGAGTAGCTGCATGTGTGAACGATCTGGCGCTACGCGGGTGACTGAGACGCGCGCTTTTAGAGCTTTGGGAGTACTTGTTATCACAGCCGCCCCCCAAGAACGCGCCCCTGTATTGGACGGTCATTTTTGAATTTTTGAGGACACTTGTTAAGTCCACCCCAGGGCTCTCTTTTGCTTTCCCTTCCCCCAAGTAGGCCCCTATACCGAGGTCTGTCCCCCCTTAAAGGTTTTTGTGAAAAAACATTACAAACGGATATAGCTGTAGGTTTATAAAGTCAAGAAAATTTTTTAAAAAAACGAAAGAAATCGTAAAATTGCGATTTTAAAAGAAATAATTTTCCGATTGGCTCAAAAACGTGGCATTGCGTTCTAATTCAAGATTTCGAAACCCGGAAATTTCATTAATTAAAGTATCGGTCAGCCGCAATCGTGTTAAAAACTGAAAAAATATAAAAAAAAGGAAAAAAAATATTCCGGGTTTTTTTCTCCAGTGTAGTGAAAAGGATCTTCGCTTTTGCTCGCTATGTCATCCAAAAAACAAAAAAGCAAAAATCACTGCTGTCTCTAGGGCGGGGTCTTTTCATTAGAAATTTTTTCGTAACCGATAAGGGCCCACGGGGATTTGAACAACACATAAAATTTTTTCAAAACAATATTTTCCGGCCGGTATGGGAAAAACCCCCAATGGGCAACTACCCCCTTTTCCCCCCTCTATGTCCTCCTTCAAACGTTCGGGAAGGGTTACGTTGGGTCGTGAGTTACCACCATCGGGCTAGAATTCTAGACACATTTTCATAAAATTGTATCACCAAAAAAATGGTTCTTTCTAAACAATTATTGGTCTTGCATAGGTGGTTTTTTTAAAAATTTTTTTTAAAACCCTTTTGAAAAAAATAAAAATTATTTTCAAATTTTTTCCTTTTCATTAGACAGGAACATTTCCGTGGGGGTTTACCAAGTCCCCCTTTTTTTATTGTGGTTTAGCTTAAAATGGATAGGATATACCTAATAAGCCGACGGGACGTTTGAGTCCCACTGCCCCTGACAATTAAAGCTATCGTACATTCACAAAATAATAAAATAAAATTTTATGTTTTAAAATAATATAGTTTTATTGTATATATAAAAAAAATGAATAAAATTTTTCCCCTTTTAGACCCAAAATTTAAAATTTTTTTTTTAAAAAGAAGCTTGTTCTTTACTTGGCATTACAAAAATAAAAAATTGGGGAAATTTTTTGGAAAAAAATAATTTTAAAATTTATAATTAACGAAACTTAAAAAATTCCATATCAAATTTTTTTGTTGGGGGCAGTTGTTTGTAAAAAATAATCAAAAATCCAAATTTAATTTGTAGTTCGTCAGGAATAAATTAAATAAGGGGTTTAAAAAATTAATCTTGCAACGCATAGTTATAGTCTGGTTTTTATACAATATCCCTTGTCCCCTTTAAAGTGATAAAACTGACTTAAAAAAAAATTATATTAAAAATATGAAAATTTTTGTATTCTTTTAATCACGAAATATATAATTTAAAATCTCAAAAATTTTCTCTGTTGGAAAAACCAAAAATTTTACCAAAAAAAGATTTTTTTATTTAAGGGATTGTAAACACAAAACACCCTAGGTCAAAATTTAAAAGTAAGCAAGTTGGTTGAATAAAAAAGTTAGTACCTTAAAAATCACTGAAAAAGGGCAGGAAACAACTACTATCGCCAAAAAATGTCGTATTTTACTAGGTAGTCAGACTCTCACGCAAAATTAAAAATTTAAAAGGTTTCTGGATATAGTTTTTTTAAAAAACCCTTTGCTTCCCCCTTAGAATAAGGAAAAAAAATTCTATAAAAAAACAGTTGGTGCACCATTTTTTTTTATCAAACGGTACAAATACGAGTTTTTTCGAGTTTTGTATCGAGTTTTGTCGTACACAAACTGTTATTTCTTAAATATATTTTTCCTTGTAGCTAACTGAAGCTATAGGTGTTCAGAAACTATATCCAGAAACCCGATTCTCAAAATTTAATTTTGCACCAGATATGCAGGCTACACTTTTGTCAAAAAACGACATATAATTGCCAATAGTGAGGTCATGCCCCCCCCCCCCCCAAAAAAAAAATCTTCTGTTGTATGTAAGGCCCTCTTTCATTAGGAAAGCTTTTTATACACGTTTATTCGACTTTCAAATTATCGGTCATCAAGACAAGAATGAATGAAGAAAATCTTTGGAAAAATTTTCAGTCTGAATTGAGGAATTGAGGTATAAGGTGATTCGAATCCGTGACCTCTTGAATCAGAGACTCAGGCGTTCGCATGTATGCATAGCTTTAGATATACATGACTACGTAGTAATTATGTATTTAAACCAGAAATACGAGTAAACATGAACATTGAATATAGACTTGTTAGCTAATCTTTGCTGCCAATCTTTGTGAAAACGAATGTTTTCGATAAAACAAGGATAACGATATTTAAAAGGTTAATCAAACTTCTTCATCAGGTTTGTAATGGCAGTTGAAAAAACATGACAACAGAATGGGCTTTAAAACAAACAAACAATGCCATCTAAACAAAACAAAATTTACCAAAGAAACATAAAAATAAATGTGGTTGAAGTTGTTATTAAAAAAACAGTAATGGAAATTTTATATTATTTCATGTATATTTTTCAAAAGACTTTATGGAAAGAAGCTTTTTTCATTTTGTACATGATGTAATAAATTGAAAAATTTAAACAAAAGATAATAATAGTAATAATAATAAAAATAATTAATATTTTTATTACTATTATTATTATTATTTTTATTATTATTATTATTATTATTATTATTATTATTATTATTATTATTATTATTATTATTATTATTATTATTATTATTATTATTATTATTATTATTATTTAATTTAATTCCGTTTAAACTTTTAAGGTCAGTTTACACTGCGATCGCCGAGTCAATCATCTCTTATGGCCTCTTGGCCTGGGGCTTTGCATCTTCAAGCCACGTAAATTTAATACCAACCTTCAAAACACAATGATTAGAACTATGACACCATGCTTTTTAAAAACAAATCCAAGATATAACAGCATACAAATGAAATATCACTTTTGCAATGTTCTACCTGTATCATACCTATTTAAGTTTAGATTTATTTTAAAATTTTATTTCAATAGACAATATGAAGCAAACGAAAATACGGGGATTACGCGGTCGAAATCAAGAGGGAATTACTTTTTGCCTAAATTCAATAACAAATATGGAAAACGAACACTTTTTTATTTGACACCTGCTATTTTCAACAGCCTACCTGGTCATCTGCGCAATCTAGAAAAGATCTCAGCCATTAAATCTGAATTAAAGTTTTATTTGCTCGATTGTTTATGTGCAGTCTACAACACCTAATCATTCATCTCAATTCCCAATTTGCTTTTATTTTTTTATTTTTTATTGCAGTTGTTCAATTTACTATTTTCATTATGTATCCTGTTGGTTTGCTTTAAAATTTGATTACGAATGACAAGTCTGTTTGTTTGTTTTTTTGGAGGAGTCTTGAAATATTTAGATACTTGGTGCAAGTATGTAAATTTATTCATCTAATACTGTGTTGCTTTTTGTGTTACCTCAAGTATAATATTTTTATATTCAATATTCAAGTTTTGTTTTTTTTTAAGTTTGTTTTGTTATACAGGACGGTGTTCCACTGAGTTTGTTCTATTTTTCTTTGTTATTGTTGTAATAACTTCGCACAACACCGTTTGTATGAAATGTACACATTGTTGTGGTTTAAACCACAGACAAGCCTTACTTTAAGGCTTTGTGGACCGAAGCATATAAAAAATGTACACATATGTAATTAATGATAATAAAAAATAAAAAAATTATTATTATTATTATTATTATTATTATTATTATTATTATTATTATTATTATTATTATTATTATTATTATTATTATTATTATTATTATTATTAATATATGGTTTTTAAGCATAAGCCCGCTTTAAGGACATAGTTATTGATTCATAGCAGTTGTCGAAAAAGTTTGCCCCGACTGGGGTTCGAACCCAGAACCTCCGGCTTCCATAACCCCAGTCGGGGCAAACTTTTTCGACAACTGCTATGAATCAATAACTATGTCCTTAAAGCGGGCTTATGCTTAAAAACCATATATTCATACTACCCAACTCATGGGAGATGAGATGTGATTGAATTTATCCATGCAATCTTTCAGATTTGACAGCTACATTGCCGTCTTCTGTTGGATTTATGTCATGTAAGTCAACAGTCACAACAATAGCAGTTTCCTAAAGGTTTGTTCTGTGGTCCCGGTAGCTTAATTGGTAGAGCTATGGCACGTTAAGCCGGAGGTTCTGGGTTCGAACCCCAGTCGGGGCAAACTTTTTCGACAACTGCTATGAATCAATAATTATTATTATTATTATTTCTATTATTATTATTATTATTATTATTATTATTATTATTATTATTATTATTATTATTATTATTATTATTATCATCATTTTTATTGTTTGTTTATAGATCTGGTATGAAGGACAGGAAAATTCGTATCCGCTCAACCACTTGGAGCTGGAAGAGCTCAGACTGCGTCGCGCTGCATTTGATGAAGAAGAGGCAAGGGTGCAGCAGTGGCAAGCGGACGAATTACGTCTCCGAGAGTGGGAGGCAGAAGAGGCTCGCCGTGAGAGGGCTGCACTTGACGAGGAGGTTGCCGCGGAAGAGAGGAGAAGGGCAAGTAGTTGGTATTACGAGCGTATGCATGTTGCCCGAGAATGGTGTGCAGAAGAAGAAAGACGTCTGCTTAGAGAAGCGGAAGCGGTAGAGGCGGCACAGGCGAGACAATGGTTCGCGGAAGTAATGAGGTTTAGAGAATATGAAGCAGAGGCTGAGGTTTTGAGGAGAAAAAATGAAGAGGATGCACATGTGAAGAGGGAAGAAGAAGAAGAGACTGAACGGGTGAGGAGGGAAAAGGATGAGGTTGAGCGGATGAGGAGGGAAGATGAAGAGAGGAAGAGGCTGAGCGTGTGAGGTTGGGCAATGAAATAGTAAATATGCAAGCCGAAATTGACGACCTCCTTCGACAGGCTGAGGAGGCCGAGGAGGATTCCGGCCATCAGCAGCGATTTGACGCTATTATGCTGATGGCCGGACAGTGTCTGACTCGTCTCCTACGCAAGACGTATGGCCATGTGGAAATGGTCATGCGTAACACTAGAGCAGCTGATATTAACAATCATCTTTTGAAAACGGTGGTGCAGAACTATATGTGCATGATGCTAGATTGCACACCTAGCGAACCCACCGATGAGATGCGCCCTGTCGCTATGGAGGAGTGAATTTTTAAATTTCTTTCTTTTATTTATTTATTTATTTATTTATTTATTTATTTATTTATTTATTTATTTATTTATTTATTTATTTATTTATTTATTTATTTATTTATTTATTTATTTATTTATTTATTTATTTTTTATTTATTTATTTATTTATTTATTTATTTATTTTAAATTTAAAAAAAAAATTAAATATTTATTTCCCACTACTTAAAGCGTGTATGCTAACTACATTGTTTTCAATAAAAACAAGTAGAAAACTATGCTATATACATGAAATAGTGCTCTTTAAAAAAATTATTTATCCCAAGATATAACATAATTCCCTATCCTTCAGTTTCATACACAGACATGCATTACAATAAATTGTATAAAGAAAGTACGTATGGCTTTAATGCTTTACTTTCTTGCACAAAGAAAAATAATTACATACATAAGAATTATGAATTTCTCATGTGTAGACGCCTGCCTATGGTGGGCTATTGATTGCATGATTTCAAAAGTAAATTAAAACTTGTAAACTTAGATTGCAACTCCAGTCAGATTCATCTTCAGACATTCACAAGTATGAAATAGGCCATGTGAACAGAGAGCATGCGGTCATCGTATAATTTTGTGAAAACTTGTTGTATGACATTGCGACTCCATTCAAGGTATATAATTGGTCGCGTGCAGTGTCTGTGTAGGTATTGTATTGTATTGTATTTTATTTGCAGCTGTTAGATTACATTGGTGATGCCGTAACAATTACGGGCATCGTAACATAGCATAATAAAGATAGCATAATAAACTCGAGCTAGCATCTGTGTCCTGGCAGTCCAGGGGTTAGCGTGGCGGGGTTTTTGTCGCAGACGGCTGGGGTTCAATTACAGCTTCATCCGACTTTTTTTCAAAAGGGGTATTTACTTGGAAATATTAAATTAAATTTATCACGTGGTACATAAGCGCAACAACTAAACCACTGCGCAGCTTACTCTGCGCATCAACACCGTCATGGTGGGGGGAGGTCAAAGTCAAGCTCAAAATCGTCAGTCTCAGTCCAGTCTTCGTCCAGGCCGGACGTACACGATACTCCGTCCCAAAATTAAATATAGATTAAGTAAGGTTAAAGTGATCACCCTCTTGTGTAGTATCCGCCATCTTGAATACGCCGCGTGCGTCTTGAGATATAGTGACAAAAGGGCGTAAGTGCCAAAAATGTATTATTTTCAATTTCAACCAATTTTTTACACTAATATGTATAAATTATTACATATTTCTACGACAGTAAAGTTAAAATCAGTCATATGCTTTGATCGGTGCGTGGCAAAGGTATATTTATCTGCGTGGCAAAAGGGCGTAAGTTTAAATTTTCAATCTCAATACATTTTGACATACATATGTGTAAACTATTATGTATTCATACAACGGAAACGTGAAATTGTTCCCTTTTCTTCGACCAGTGTGTCTTGGCACATGGTGGCATTGTTATGTATGAGAGTCGAGTGCAAGGCCACACCTCTAGGCCGCAGAGACGACCACGGCTAGGCAGTGGGCAGGCAGTGGAGGATTATGGGATTGTGATGGCTGATGGTCAAGAATCAATAAAACATACATTCTTTATCAAAGTAATTAATCTGTGTTATTATTTGACAAACTAACATACATGACATGGTGTCAATAGTAAGTTACTATCATATAAACGTAAAACAGGCGGTTTACTGACACAATCTTTCAAAGTTTTAATCGCCTTTTCAAGTGTGTCAGACCACATCCATTCCGCCTTATGCTTCACAAGTTCCCGTAAGGGGGCAGTTTTAGCTGATAAGTTTAGTATGAATTTACCCAGGTAATTAACCATTCCCAGGAACGAATTCTGCTTTGTTCCGGGGTTTTTCCATCCGCACTATGGCTTTAACATTTTCCAAATCTGGACCAACCCCGTTCTTAGATAAAACATTACCAACAAATTTAACAGTTTTGACTTTATATTGGAATTTATCTTTGTTAAATTTAATACAATTTTTTCCCGCTCTGTTCAATACCTCCTTCAATGCTTCGTCATGTTATGTTATGTTATGTTATATGTTATTCAAGAACAACAAGTTATCTACTGTCTGCAAGTCACTTTGAAGACCCCAAAATGCCTTGAGCCTCCCATCTTTTAACTGATTTTTTTCTGGCCATCCCTCTAAAGTATACTTCATGACAAGTCTAAGAACATGATCACTTGACGTCATTTGTTTGAACTGCAGTTTTCTACTCTCACTAACAGGCAAATATTTCTCGACTGAATGTACAATCACTGAAAGTTCAGGATCCTCCTCTCCTGTGTCTTTCAGATACGCCCTAGATAGCGTATCTGCAACATACATTAGTTTCCAGGCAAATATTTTACATTTAGGTCATATTTGAGAATTTTAAGCTTCATTTGCTGTAATCGAGCTGAAGTATCATTTATGTCTTTAAGTGCTATTGCCTCGAGGGGTTTATGATCAGTATTGACGAGCGTGTGTCTACCATATATGAAATAATGGAATTTCTGAGTGCCGAACACTATTGATAAGAATTCCTTTTCTATTTGCGCGAATCGTCTTTCGCAATCAGTTAGACTCCTCGACGCAAAAGCAATAGGTTGACCATTTTGGAGCAAACAAGCTCCGAGACCATCCTGCGATGCATCTGTTCGCAATGTCAATGGTAAGTTTCTATCATATAAACGTAAAACAGGCGGTTTACTGACACAATCTTTTAAAGTTTTAAATTAAAGCGTAAGTGACAAAGATATGTTATTTTCAGTCTTAACAAACTTATTGACATTCATATAATGCAAATTATTAAGTATTCGTACGAAATAAAAGTAAAAAACTTCCTCGAGCTTAAAAAAATAAATAAATAAATAAATTTTATTTAGAGTCTACCCACTCAGTTATATAACTGATTTTCAGTGGGGAACTTTAAATCAAAGCGACCAAGCCAACCCTGCAGGCCCCGACGCAATCGACGAGTGAGCGATTTTTTCGTTGCTAGCGTCTTAAAAAATGGTGGCAAAAGGGCGTAACTGACATCATAATTCTATATTAAATATAAAAAGGGCTTTTGACATTCAACTACGTTTATTGTAACATATGAATACCGAACAATGGACAGTCAATTGAAAATCCATGCATGCTGACTGACTTGCTAATGGCCAGCTTGTATGTAAAGAACCATTACAAAATCGTTGTAAGTAGCAGACTGGACATTACCAAACCTATAAAATAATATTCCCCAACATTCTCAAGCGGCTTGCATAAACTGAGTTTGGCGAAGATCTGGTGTGTTTTGAGCGGGAGCACTTCAACTGAACACAAATAGAACTGAACACAGACGCAACTGAACACAGAGGTCAGTTAAACGCAAACCCATCTGCACACAGCGCAACTACACACAGACGCGACTGAACACAGCGCGACTGAACACAGAGGTAAGTGACGCAAACCCATCTAAACACAGCCGCAACTACACACAGACGCGACTGAACACAGACGCGACTGAACACAGAGGTAAGTGAACGCAAACCCATCTGAACACAGACGCGACTGAACACAGCGCGACTGAACACAGCGCGACTGAACACAGATGCGACTGAACACAGAGGCAAGTGAAGCAAACCCATCTGAACACAGCGCAACTGCACACAGACGCAACTGAACACAGACGCGACTGAACACAGATATTTTGGGTGTGTTCAGTTGCGTTTGTGTGCAGTTGACATGGTGTGTTCAGTTGGTACAGAGCCGTTATCGCTCACTCGTCGATTGCGTCGGGGCCTACAGGGTTGGCTTGGTCGCTTTGATTTAATGTCCCCCAGTGGTTATCAGTTATACAACTGATTGGGTAGACTCTAAATACAATTTTGTTTTTTTAATTTTATATATTGTAACTAGCTGTACGGACGAATAATGTTAAAAACTCAGGTTTTTATTCCCAACGTTTCAGAAAACTACATTTCCATTTTCAAGAGATAGGTAAAACAAAAATCAATAAATCAACAAAAGCGTCATAAATATAAACAAATATAAACAAAAATCACACAACCTAGCAAACAAAGAAAAATTACAAATATCCAAATGCTTTTCCCACAGCATACTTCAGCAATGTGCTGTCCTTTACAACCAAATCTAGGGATGAGAATAGACTGGTCAAAATCAAATATGGTCAATTGACAGTCAAATGTACAAAAATC
The DNA here is from genome assembly GCA_024449915.1 of Sweltsa coloradensis. Taxonomy (NCBI): domain Eukaryota; kingdom Metazoa; phylum Arthropoda; class Insecta; order Plecoptera; family Chloroperlidae; genus Sweltsa; species Sweltsa coloradensis. The sequence continues at coordinate 110,633 of JAMZAV010003950.1, read as the reverse complement.
ACAATTACATTTTATAAGGTAATAAGAAACTATATTTATCCCCAGAAGTTATTATATTTTATTTGTCATATTCATAATAATATAACAACATAATAAATAATAAAAAAAATAGTACCAAATTAAACCATTTTTCATTAATCTATTAAATAATATCAATGCCTTTATTAATACACCTATTCTAGATCACGTCTTCTTCTGTGCGCCGCTAATCAGAACACTGTACTGGAGAAATGGACCAGGCAAACGAATGTATAGAAACTGCCATACAAGATTCATTCACTGTATTAGCAGAAACCTCACACTCGCTTACCTGTCCTTTTTACTTGATGACTGGATTGAACGAGTGAACGAAATATTGTAGTACAGAAAAAGTTTTCCACCTTCTTGTATAGTTACTTGAAACATCATGTTAAACATGAATTTCAAAACAATAAATATATTTTCTATTCAATATTCAATATCAATGCCTTAATTAATACACCTATTCTAAATCACGTCTTTAAGTAAGTAAGTAAGTAATTGATTTATTTAGCAATACACTGCTATTACATACAATGTACATTGTTATGATACAAGATAAAATACACAACCAGGCAGGTATAACAACATGATAAAAGTGAACAATACAGGCAAGGATAATCTACCAAATCTCTTTAAGTACATATTCCCTACATTGGGTTTTAAACTTATGCACACACACCTCATCCTTGAGACTTTTACTAAGCCCATTGTAGACCCTAACCCCACTATAGAAAACACTGTTCTGTGTCCTACTTTTATTGCACCTCCTAACCTCTATATCATTACAATTTCTCATATTATACTTAACTGAGTCTGACACATACTTAATATTCTTACTAAAATAACCAGGTAACATACCTTTGTTTAACTTGTGAACAAATATTAATACATTAAAATGAATTAGTTGATTAACTGATAACATATCTAGTCTGGCCAACATGACTCTCACTGGAGTGTATTTGTCACATTTAAGTAATATTCGCATCCCATTATTTTGCATCTTTTGTAGCATAGCTAAATCTTGAAGAGGGATACCCCACAACAATGTATTACAATAGTTAAAATGTGGCATTACTATTAAATTTAAAAAACTAGTTTTCTAGTTCTCGCAGAAAGGTTATTACCAATTCTCCCTAGAAATCCAATTTTCTTCCCCAATTTTTTCCCTAAATATTCAACATGCTTGTCTAGTTTTAAGTACTGATCAATAATTATACCCAAATATTTTATTTCACTAACAAAATGTATATTTTCACCATCAATACAGATCAAGTTTTCATTACAATCTCCATCACTTTGTCTCTGCTTTTTTCTTCTTCCTTGGGCCGCTCATCAGAACACTGTAGTGGAGAATTGGACCAGGCAAACGAATGTATAGTAACCGTAATACAAGATTCAGTCACTGTATTAGCAGAAACCACACACTCGCTTACCTGTCCTGTTTTCTTGATGACTATATTGAACGAGTGTACGAAATATTATAGTATAGTTGACGTTTTCCACCTCCTTGTATAGTTATTTAAAACATGTAAAACATGTATGTTAAAACAGTTAAGATATTTTCTATTCAATATTTAATTTCAATTCCTTAATTAATACACCTTTTCTAAATCACGTCTCCTTCCGTATGCTGCTCATCAGAACACAGTAGTGGAGAATTGGACCAGGATTACGAATGTATAGTAAATGCCAAACAAGATTCAGACACTGTTTTAGCAGCAACCACACCGCCACACACACACACTCGCTTACTTGTCCCGTTTAATTGATGACTGGATTGAACGAGTGTACGAAATATTGTAGTACAATTAACGTTTTCCTCCTTCTTGTTTAGTTATTTGAAACATTATATAAAACATGTATTTTAAAAGAGGTAATATATTTTCTATTCAATATTCAATATCAATGTCTTAATAATACACCTATTTAAAATCACGTCTTCTTCCGTGGGCCGCTCATCAGAACACTGTACTGGAGAATTGGTCCAGGCAAACGAATGTATAGTTACCGCCAAACAAGATTAATTCACTGTATTAGCAGAATCCACACACTCGCTTACCTGTCCTGTTTACTTGATGACTGGATTGGACGCGTGTACGAAATATTGTAGTACAGGAAACGTTTTCCACCTCCTTATATAGTTATTTAAAACATTAAGTAAAACATGGTTTTAAAAAAAGTTAATTTATCTTCTATTTAATATTCAATATCAATGCCTTGATTAATACACCTATTCTAAACTACGTCTTCTTCCTGGGCCGCTCATCAGAACACTGTAGTGGAGAATTGGACCAGGCAAACTGATGAATAGTAACCGCCAAACAAGATTCAATCACTGTATAAGCAGAAACCACACACTCGCTTACCTGTCCTGTTTACTTGATGACTCGATTATACGAGTGTACGATAAAATGTAGTACAGTTGACGTTTTCCACCTCTTGCATAGTTATTTGAAACATTATTTAAAACATATATTTTAAAACAGTTAATATATTTCCTATTAAATATTCAATATCATTGCTTTCATTTAACACTTATTCCAAAAAACGTCTTCTTCCATGGGCTTCTCATCAGAACACTGTAGTGGAGAATTGGACCAAGGCAAGCGAATGTATGGTAACCGTAATACAATATTCAGTCACTGTATTAGCAGAAACCACACACTCGCTAACCTATCCTGTTTACTTAAAGACTGGATTGAACGAGTGTACGGAATATTGATCTATACAATTGACGTTTTCTACCTCCTTATATTGTTATTTGAAACATTATATAAAACATGTATTTTAAAACAATGACTACATTTTCTATTTAATACTCAATATCAATGCCTTAATTAATACAACTATTCTTAATCACGTCTTCTTCCGTGGGCCGCTCATCAGAACACTGTAGCGGCGAATTGGACCAGGCAAACGAATGTATAGTAACTGTGATACAAGATTCATTCACTGTATTAGCAGAAACCACACACTTGCTTACCTGTCCTGTTTACTTGATGACTGGATTGAACGAGTGTTCGAAATATTGTAGGGCAGGATACTTTTTCCACCTTCTTGTATAGTTATTTACAACATTATATAAAACATGTATTTAAAAAAAATAAAAACATTTTTTATTCAATATTCAATATCAATGCCTTAATTAATACGCCTATTCTAAATCACGTCTTCTTCCGTGGGCCGTTCATCAGATCACTGTAGCGGAGAATTGGACCAGGCAAACTGATGTATAGTAACCGCCAAACAAGATACAGTCACTGTTGTAGCAGAAATCACACACTCGCTTACCTGTCCTGTTTACTTGATGACTGGATTGAGCGGGTGTACGAAATATTGTAGTACAGTTGATTTTTTCCACCTCCTTGTATAGTTATTTAAAACATTATGTTAAACATGTATTTTGAAGCAGTTAATTTATTTTCTATTCAATATCAATGCCTTAATTAATAAAACTATTCTAAATCACGTCTTTTTCGTGCACTGCTCATCAGAACACTGTAGGGGAGAATTGTTTCTTTATATATATAATAATAATAATAATAATAATAATAATAATAATAATAATAATAATAATAATAATAATAATAATAAATAATATAATGACAATAATAATAATAATAATAATAATAATTAATAATAATAATAATAATAATAATAATAATAATAATAATAATAATAATAATAATAATAATAATAATAAATAATAGTAGGTAGTTGCCAACAGGCTAGGTATAATCAACGTGGATAGAGATAGGAGTCAACAGCTTACCTGAGATGTAGAGGTGGCTGCCATAGTTTAACACAGATAAAAATATACACAAACTAATCACTAAATAGTCACGAGACGTTTCGGCTTTGCCTTCTTCGGTCGTTCTGGTCTACGAAGCTGTTGACCAGGAGAGGTTAGAGTAGTGAGGGGGGGGGTATAAGAAGAAGTGGGGGTGGAGGGTGACTAGAGGGCCCTCCAATACGTGCACATGGGTATGTGTGGTGGTTAGTGAGTGCGCGAGTGAGTGAGTGAGCGAGTAAGTGATGAGTGAGCGAGTGAGTGGTGAGTGAGTGAGTGAGTGAGTGAGTCAATGAGTGAGTGAGTGAGTGAGTCTGTGAGGCAGTGAGTGAGCGAGTGAGTGGGTGAGTGTGTGAGTGAGTGAGCGAGTGAGTGAGTGTGTGAGTGTATGTGATTGTGTATGAATGTGGTATTGTGTGAGTTTAGCGTAGGTTTAAGAAAGGTTTGTTGCGAGATTTAGTTATCCATTGTTTGAGCGAGCTCCATGGACCTTAATTCTCTGTCGGTTGCCCCCGGGGAGCGAATCGAACTCTCGTGTTGGGGTAGCAATCGTCGAACCGGAGGTCATGGGTTCCTTTGCGTGATTGGGCACAGGTTTTCGGCTTCTTGTGGGTGTCTGTGTCACACCTATGGCCAGCCATTCTATTGATAAGAAGGTTACTCGTTAGGCCAAATTTATTCAGCAAGACACAGGTTACACTTGAGCGGGTAAATGACGTCAGTGGAGGCACAGTTGTGATGGCCTCTAATGGGTAGGTCTTGTTTGTGGCTCCAGCTGTGAATGACGTAGTGGCTGGGTGGATAGGGCAAGTTTTGCATCGAGGTCTTTTACGCGGAAAGGACCCGTCAGGTTCCTTGTCGTCGCCATTTGTGCCAATCATAGGGTCTCGTTGAACAAAGGCCCTTTTTAGATTGGGGGGGGGGTCTGAAAGCTACGCGGGGCACTTTTGGCATTAGATCTTGTGTCCTAGTTGGGGCCAGACAATATGTGGTGTCCACTCTTAAGGATGCCATTGAGAACGTGAAGTCCTGGGTGCCATTGCGTGCAACAGCAGGAGGGGCAGCTTTTCTCTTGTTGCCAAGGGTCCTGGTTCGAATCCAGGGTAAGTCATGGGGTTTCTTTCTCCCGAGCACCAGAGTTGGGAGGGAAGCCCCCTTACTGTCTGTGCTGACTGTGTGCCCCAGTATAATGGTGTTGAAGTAACCTTTCTGATGATGACAACATGCTTGCAGAATTTACTTCTTGCGTGGCCCTACCACAGGTTTGGTTATGTGTTGTGAGTTTTTTTTTGCATGTATTAGCTGATTTTTAGTGGGCCCCCATCCGCCTGAAGAGTCCCCGAAGACGAAACGCGTCGTGGGTTAAGGTAACAACTTTAAATTAGCTACAGTTGTCATCAGCAGGTGGAAAAAAATTTTGCCGCCCCCAGCCCTTCAGGCTGGGCTTTATGTTCTCTATGCTTTCCCAACCTGTCAACCCTTCTCCAATCTAAACTAAACTAGCCCTTTGGCCTTTTCCAAACTAATTTTAACAACCAAGTCATTTTACACCTATCACTTTCCATCTTTCTTCACCTATGGGGTCGAGATGGGCGAGCCTACTCTACACCCTCTGGTGGGTCCGTGTTTCCTTGTTCATAACAAGTGTGACTCCTTGTCCTGCTGGGGGGCCTAGCAGGTGATGAACCTGTTAGACCCTACTCGTCTTTTCCTTCAAACCCCTTCATCTGCAGCCAAGAGCTAATATAGCACTGTACCTGTGCTTTTAGCCAAGAGCTTGCAATTTGTAGTCTTGTTTCCTTTCGTTTTCGAATCCCAGTCACAATTAGTAGGGCAGCCTCTCTCGTTGCCACGGGTCTTGGTTCAAATCCAGGGTAAGACATGGTTCTTTTGTCGCCCAAGCACCAGAGTCTAGGAGGGAAGCCCCCCCACTGGTTGTGCTGTGTTGTGACTTTCCACCTTCCTATCTCTAACCTTTTCTCTTTTTTATGAATGAAGAGGCACCCTTGCCCAGCAACAGCAGGAGGGGCAGCTTTTTCTCTTGTTGCCAAGGGTCCTGGTTCGAATCAGGGTACGTCATGGATTTCTTGTCTCCCGAGCACCAAGTTGGAGGGGAAACCCCCTTACGTCTGTGCTGACTGTGGTGCCCCAGTATGAATGGTGTGTGAAGTAACCTTGCTGATGATGACAACATGCTTGCAGAAATTTTCTTCTTGCGTGGCCCTACCAAAGGTTTGGTTATGTGTTTGTGAGTTTTTTTGCATGTAGTTAGCTGATTTTAGTGGCCCACCATCCGCCTGAAGAGTCCCAGAAGGACGAAACGCGTCGTGGATTAAGGTAACAACTTTAAATTAGCTACAGTTGTCATCAGCAGTGTGAAAAGTTTTGTCGCCCCCAGCCCTTCAGGCTGGGCTTTATGTTCTCTATGCTTTCCAACCTGTCAACCCTTCTCCATCTAAACTATATATATATATATATATATTTTATATATATATATATATATAATTGTTACTTGATGACTCGATTGAACTAGTGTACGAAATATTGTAGTACAGTTGACGTTTTCCACCTCCTTGGACAGTAGTTTTGAAACATAATGTAAAACATGTATTTTAAAACCCTTTCACTACCAGATTTTTGTTTCAAAATTAGGTTATTTTAATCAATCTTTTCAAAATACTTATTTTTTTAAATGGTCTTTGGTGTTTTTTCAAATATTTTTTTTCCTGTTTTTTAAGGAATTATGGGAAATTTGGGATTTTGAATTTAAGGTTCATTTGAAGTAAAAATGTTAATTTGATGTACATACCTAAAACAAGATTTGTGTCTGAATTGTTTTGTATATTTTACATGTTTTGTGACTCACATAGTAGCTATACTAGAAAATATATTACTTTTCCGGTAAAAACCACAATTCTGACCATTTTTAGCCTTTTTTGCAGATTTGGATTTTGGATTTTCTCTAAAACAGGTCCTTTTTGTCCAATCAGGATGGGGAAAAAAAGTATTTATTTTTAATGCTCGGGAATTTTTTTTGAAAAATGGGGTCAATTTGAAAAATTTTCTTTTACCCGGATATAAATTTTGGGAGTTAATGTCCACTATAGAGGATGCCAGTAGCGAGAGGGTTAAAACGGTAAATTTATTTTCTGATCAATATCAATATCTTTACCAATACTCTTATTTTAAATCATGTCTTCTTCCGTGGGCGTTGACTTGATGACTAGATTGAACGAGTATTCGATTTTTTTCATGTTTAATTTTGAATCCAGATTAAATAGAGAAAGCAATAGCATATCAGTTATCATGTCAAAAGTCGATATTAATAATTCTCAACAATATCGATCATTTGAAATATAATAAAATAACATTCATAAATATTGGTATATCCCAGTCAGCATTTTATATCTGTTATACGTGCAAAGAATATTTTATTTCAATGTTTAAAATATGCATACGACATCCATTAATATTGCAGACACATTGTAGGTACATGCGAATGTCCACCTGTAGCATGTACCACAAATGTGCATATAACGTTTTAGCTAATATTTATAAGATATTCATACAATTTAATTTAAGTACTATCAAATACATTATCTGATAAATATGATCTTGTCATCGGTCAGCGGTCACCTTGATCAAGACGATTACCTCTAGAATGAGTCTTACCTCTAGAATGAGTCTTGAGTCACTCCTCCCATCGAAGCACAGCTTCAGGTTGTGTTGAGAACTAATTCAGCATATCCCTTGTTCTTCAGTGAAATTCAAGACAAAACATTGTATAGCACCCAAAAACAAAGATCCATATGAAATAACCAAGTGTTTTGTTCCAATTCTTGATCCGTAACGAAATAGATGTAACAAGTAACGTAAGCAATATTCAATTAATGCAAATAAAATGTTAAACTTTATTTATGAGTCTGCAACAGTAGTGATTTTTTCCGGAAATCTTCCTGAAGCCAGTTTTTTCAGATTGCTGTAAGACTTTGCACATAGCTTTTGATCTGAAAAAATATATACATTCTTCAACAGTGGCACAGATTTTTAAACCAATGACAAAAGAACTAAATAAATGAAATGTATTTTTAGGATTTTGGATTTTTGTAAAATCATCAAAATTAATAAATTTCGGCATTTATTTGTGTGTAAGGGTTAATGATGTTAAGAAATCTTTTACTATAGAAAAGAGACCATATATTTTCTTGATAATTATGCAAAATTGCTTATCGATCGGATAACAACACTGGAAGCAGGAATCGTTCGCAAAAATGTTTTAAATAGGTATAGTTGACTCTTAGTATACAACTTACGTAACTTATAGTTTCTGTGCTGCATTTGTGGTTGCAGACTTTTGGTCAACAACACATATCCTTCACTCGTGACATTCGCGAGTCAGAGCTCGCAGTGTACGGATGTGTCTAGTGCGTCGTGAGTAAGCCGCGAGCACAACGTTTTCCGTAAGTTTGGATATCAATCCACTAGCAGAGTATTATTATCAAATACTTATAGACAGCCGCATAGCGACTGTTCTTATTTTGATGTTACATGGTCAATAACTACTTAAAATTTAATATTTATTAAAAGTATTCATAGTTTATTGAAAGCAGCTGTTGCTTTCCATCATTGTCTGGCCAACTCAGTGTTGTTGCATTTACTAGTCGAATTTCGAATTTGGACTTTGTCCTCTGGCACGTCGCCAACTAGGCGAGTGCTAGAGGTATGATAAAAACCGATCGCAGCTTGCAAGATTCGTCAGTCATGGCTTCCGACCGACCCCCTTCAAGTTCCACTCAGGCAGCAGGTATGTTACCGCAAAACGTAGCAGCCCAGTTCAGCAGTAAAAGAAAACAAGACAGATCTCATAAAACCTATGACATTTTAACCACCTCTGCCACCGCTGCCAAACGGCTAAAACCTGAAGCGTCCAGAAATCGTGTGCAGTCCAACACTCAAATTTAAACAAACATTAACTCTCTCAATAGTCAACCTTCAACTTCCCGCACTGTGACCTCACAGTCACTAAACAGTATCCCCCTGTCGAACCGCTTCTCGCTCCTTGCCGACGAAACAGACTATACGTATATCACACATCACTCTGAAGATTCCGACATGGATGACCAGGATGACATTAACCCCATGAATACCAGTAGCAACCAGCAAAATTCTAGAAACATCACACCCAACTCAACTATAAATAAGTCAGAACCGGTACCTCCGATCACAGTGTTCGGCGTGCTAACGTATCGTCAGATGTTAGAACTAATTAAAGACAAAACCAATGGTGATTTCACCCTTTCATCAACCAAAGACTCATTTAAAGTACGGGCAGCAAACCTGTCTAAGTATGCAGACCTTGTCAAAGCCTTCGGCGAGTTAGACCTGCAGTTATACACTTTCCCGACAGCCGACCATCGGTTGAAGAAGATCGTTCTGCGGGGCCTCTCAGCCACTGTCGACGTCGAAGACATCAAAGAAGACCTCCGTCACCAAGGGTTCGCCATAACGGACGTCCAGCAGCTCCACCACCGCGCTGTTGAGGGAATCAGACACCCAATGCCCCTCTTCGTAGTATCTTCTGCAGTTGTGGATAAAGGTAAACCTCTCCACCTCCTCGAGAAGGTTTGTTACCACCGAGTTTCTATTGAGCGTTACAGAGGACTTTAAGGTCCACGCCAGTGCTATAACTGCCAGCGTTTTGGCCACAGCTCCCTATTTTGCACTCTTCCTCCTACTTGCTTCAAATGCGCCCTTACCCACAAATCAAGCGAGTGCCCCAAGCCACGCACCACCCCAGCCAAGTGCACAAACTGTGGAGAGGATCACCCGGCCTCTTCGCGCAGATGCAGCGCTTTCCTCCAAGCACGAGACAGGCAAGTACAGTTTAGAGGTCAGCAAAACCCTGGTACATACTCCAACATGAAATCCATAACACCACAGCCCAGACAGGCGGGTCCCCCCTCATCCTACTCCAGACCGGGAGTTTCTTATGCTAATGTAGCATCACCTTCGAACCACAGTCCCAATTACCCGATAAACTCATCATACGTTCCACCACCCCCTCACCAGTACTCCTCGCCCTTCTCCACCTCGGATGAAAAGACTTGGAAATTGATTGCCAATATTGCCGAGGCCATCACACGTCTCAGGTCCACTCCAGAAATAATTGCACTAGCAGGACTTCTCAAGGCTTTAGCCAAACAGTCATTTCATTATGAACTCTAGGCGTAATTAACCTACTCTCTTCTGGAATGCAAATGGAGCGATATACAGAAAGTCAATCGAACTTATACACCTCATGGGTCGTCGTCGGGGAGCTTTCCCATTCCCTTTGACTACCTTCCCGACGGCGACGACAATGACAGATGATGACACAGACGGAGACGACCACGACGTGGGGGAACTTCTACCCTCCCCATACGCTTGTGGCTGGTTCTGACCAGCACAGGCCTGTCCAACCCCTGTCCCCCCGCGTCATCCCTTACGTCCCTCCCTTCGTCTCGATAAGCCAAGTTGCAAAAATATGAGACGTTATGCAATATCCTTTACCCTATATATATATATATATATATATATATATATATATATATATATATGTTAAATAATTATTGTTGAATGGGGCTTTTCTCCGCGAAGAATAACAAGGAGGTTCACACTAACCCCTCCCTGCCCGACGTTTCGGAGAAGTCACATTCTCCATCTTCAGGGGCGACGTGTCGACAGAGACTTGTTGACTTGGGCCTGTCCACTCGCAGACTGATCAATCCTCAGTCCTCACGACGTCGTTAGATCTCGATTGGTTTACGTGTACGTCACTCGTCGATTTATCTTATTTAGATCTACTCCTCGTCACAGGTCCGGTTTTGGTTGTAGTGACGTCAGCAACAAGACGGCTCTGTTTACGTGTTGACGTCACTACATTACAGGTGCTGTCAGGAAGTGGCACATGTGGTGGCGGACGTGGTTTTTGTTGGTGAAGCTGTAAAACGGGCTTCCAGGACGGAGGCAGTCTTTGTCCATCATCTCGTTTATTGAGACTCGTCGGTCGCTTTTCAATCTCGATAGCCTTACGGATAATTCGTACTGGGAGCTCTTTAATAGATGCTAACATACTGGTATTTTCAAAGTTAATAAGATGGCCGGTCTTCTTGGCGTGTTGGGCTAAACCAGACGTCTCTTTGCCACTGTTGTCAGCAGAAGACCCAAGAAGACCGGCCATCTTATTAACTTTGAAAATACCAGTATGTTAGCATCTATTAAAGAGCTCCCAGTACGAATTATCCGTGAGGCTATCGAGATTGAAAAGCGACCGACGAGTCTCAATAAACGAGATGATGGACAAAGACTGCCTTCGTCCTGGAAGCCCGTTTTACAGCTTCACCAACAAAAACCACGTCCGCCGCCACATGTGCCACTTCCTGACAGCACCTGTAATGTAGTGACGTCAACACGTAAACAGAGCCGTCGTGTTGCTGACGTCACTACAACCAAAACCGGACCTGTGACGAGGAGTAGATCTAAATTAGATAAATCGACGAGTGAGGAACACGTAAACCAATCGAGATCTAACGACGTCGTGAGGATTGATCAGTCTGCGAGTGGACAGGCCCAAGTCAACAAGTCTCTGTCGACACGTCGCCCCTGAAGATGGAGAATGTGACTTCTCCGAAACGTCGGGCAGGGAGGGGTTATTGTGAACCTCCTTGTTATTCTTCGCGGAGAAAAGCCCCATTCAACAACAATTATTTAACATATACTCGCGAAAACTTAAAATTAAACATATATATATTTATATATATGAAAATCAACGACATACCGGTGGCACTCGTCAACGAGAATCACTTGCTTCCCTCGCAGAAATGGCTAGTGCCAGGCTATACACACATAGTCTTTCGCAATGACCGACAATTATATGCTTCGCGCATTGCTCCAACCCCACCCCTTGGCTTTTTATTTCAATCATCAGTGTCAGAATAAAATATAATCTTTGTGTTTTCCCACCCCTAAATATTAAACACTTCCGGCGACAAAGACCAGCTCCCTAACTAAACCCCTATCTAATCAACCAGCCTATAACTATAGGCAATACGAGTGTTCCCCAAAATGTGTGCCTTCAAAAGTCACCCTTTATGAGTTTACGCTCGGTATGGGTATAGCCTTAGCATAGGAAATGTTACCCAATGCGTTGAAGACTTCTACTACTTCATTCGTGACATGGTATCCAGACTCTTGTTCATCGTCTTATTTTGCTCGGACATCAGCAATCTGAAACAAAACACATTATTAATACATAGGCCTACTAATTGTTTTACAATAACAATTTCATTAACTATTAAACGAATAGGGTTGCATTTATTTTTATCATTATTTATTAACGAAGAGGCTATCCCTCCTCATGAACTTGTGAGAGTGTCATTCGGGAGGAAACGGGTTTAAATCTCGCCACTGGCAAATCAGACTGAAACATTTTTCTAAGGTTTTCCTAAGTCAATAAGGCGGATGTAGAATGATACACTATAATTTGATGTACTTACAAAACGCCATAGGTAGAATGGTTAAGTTTTAAAGTAAACTTTACTAAATCCATGCATTCCTCAATAAACCCTGGTTTGCCCTAGCTGAAAATGAGAACAATGCATTAATTATAACCCAAATCCGTCCGGTCCTATTCCTGTCTTCTTACATGGGCCGCTCATCAGAACACTGCAGTTGCGAATTGGACTGGGCAAGCGGATGTATGACTGCTGATTTACAAGATTAATACACTGTAAAAGCAGAAATCACAAATTCGTTTACCTGTCCTGATGACTCGTTGATTCGATCGAACGTTTGTCCGAAATATCTAGTACAGTTGACGTTTTCCACCTCTATGTATAATCATTTTAAACATAAGTTTGTAGTTAATGTAATTTAAAACATAAAAATAATTTTCTATTCAATATTCAATAGCAATGCATTAAAGGGGCTAAAAACCCCAAAAAATATTTTTTACCACGTGATATATAGCACAAAACTACACTTAAATGACCGTTTAAAAAATTATATCTTGTGACAGTGATTTAACACGGATTTTTTAATTTTTTTGATCCAGAAATTGGCAAAAATAGGTGTTTTGGAAAATTTACTAAATTGGCTTTAACCTTCCTCTTTTTTGGTCCACATAGATACTAAAGGATAGTACCAATCTAAAATGCCCCTTAAAACATCGTGTCTTGAAACAGTGCCCAAATATACCCTCAAACTCGCAAAAATATGCATTCCAAAATCACACCCCATCTTGGTAATCAGCATATTTTGACCGAACTACTTGCCCAAATTACAAAACAAAATATAGAGAATTTACAGAAAAGGCTGTCGAGTACGTCAATAATGGCCAACATTTTTTGGAGCAAAGTCCTCCAAGGTCACGGGGCATAAAGATCGTCCCCATGTTATTTCTTATGGGAGATTGCCGATGGGACCTAGCTCAAAAAATGTCATGTTTGACAATTTTTTGGGAGGTCATGGTGGCCCCAATAATTTTTATGTTGATTGCTTAATTCAGAACAAGTTAGCCTGAATGAAATATATTTTTTGAGTTAAGCGGTTAAATACCCCTTTAATACACATTTTCCAAATTACGCCTTCTTTCGTGAGCAGCTTATAACAGAACACTGCAGTTGAGAATTGGACCAGGCAAGCAAAATATGTATGATAAATCCCATTACACGCTTACTATTCCCCTTAGCTGTTGCTGAGACCCATAACATCAGTTAAAACGTTGATGACAATACGGCCATTCTCAACCACCTTTTCTAATTAAACTCAAAATCAGGCCATGAATCAATGTCCACAACAAACTGTTAGAACTTAAAAGAATAGTAGGCCTATTGGCCAATCAAATTTGTGTTGCCCATAAGCTACTCCGAATTTCTATAACCTCAAACCGCAACAGAAGAAGATATGCTGTCAGCATCGATTTTATTACAACCGTTTCATTATTTAATCTAGGTCACTTACTTAGTTGACCTTGTTACTTCGCTGCAATGTGTAGAGTTTGCATTCTTTGCGACCATTAAACTCACATTTACAAAAAAGCCTTGTTATATCACCTTGGTATTCTACTCCATTGGGCGCAAAAGGCCCACTGATAATGCAAATCAAGAAAACACTGCTACGATTACAAAACTAGTACCACTAAAAATAGCAACAATAGCAAATGACAGACTAACTTTAGAGTCAACTATACCTATTTGAACCTTTTTGGAAACTATTCCTGCTTCCAGTTTTCATCCGATCGATATGCAATTTTGCTTAGTTTTCACGAAAGGATATGGTCAATCTTTTATAGTAAAAGATTACTTAACAATGTTAAGCATTACGCACAAATTATCTACGAAATTTATTAATTTTGATGATTTTACAAAAATCCCGTATCCTTATTTTTTTTTTATTAAGTTTTTATGTGATTGCTTAAAAAAAACTGTGCCAGTATAGAAGACTGTATTTTCATTACCATAAGCCATGTGCAAAGGCTGATAACCATCAAATAAAAACTGGCTTCAAGAAGAGTTCCAGAAAAAAATCACTACTATTGCAGATTCTTAAACGTCAGTTCGACCACGAATCCCAGAGCATGGCCGCAGCATGGCTCAACTGAAATGCGCGCACTCAGGTGTTGATGATTTCCGCTGAATGGTTGGTATAATATCATTACTTATTCTGCATTAATGTTAACAATGTACTTTTTTACTGATATCCAAACAACTTTTGCAGTTCAAAACGTGAAAAATGGGAAACTCAAAACATGGATTTCAATTCAAGAAATTCCCCCCAAACCGTTTATCTTACGATTAAATTAAACTAGGCCGCTTCGTAAACGCTTTTTTTAGTCGCTTTGCTGGATGAGTTTTTTTGTAAGTTTTTAGTTTTCGTGTGATCTTTTTACTTTTGCAAGTGCTTTTTGAACGCATTGTAGGTTATTGTTGTCAAGTATCTATTGGTACTTGTTAATTGTTATCATACACAAAAAAAAACTCATATTAAAACCGTTATTTTATGGATTCTGGCTAACTTTTTCAACTTTTTCTTTCAAAAAGCAATACATCACTATTACCTTAGTGTCCATGTAAAATATGAACGTTGTAGCCTCACCCGTTTGGTCAGAATCGGTCCAAATGTCACGAAAATATCGCACTAAAAATAGGAAAAAAAGGAAAAGTACGATATTCATGAGAAATATTCCTTCGTTTGTACCAAAAAATGTAGCAGGTCTAAGTTTAGAGATTTCGAAAATCTCCTCCAATTTTCACCAAGATCGCATATGCCGTTTGCCTGGTAGAGAGCAAAAAAACACACAAAAAACAAACAAAAAACAAACCAAAGAAACAAAAAAACAAAAAAAACACCCGAGCTAATTTTTGGGGGGGTCAGTGAAATTGAGGCCTTCGCTTCGCTCATCCAATAACCTGCGGGTTCACAATGATTTAAACCTTGGTATCCAGTATGAAAAATTGTGTTACAAAAATATGTACACTTGGAATAAATTCACGAATTTCACCAAAATTGAAAATAAAATACCGAGATTTTCCAAATTAAAATTCAAAATCATGGAATTAATTTAGGAGGAGTACGCATACTGAATATCATTGATTAATTCTTTATTATTGTTTGTGGGAAATGTGATACCGATATTATCTACCGTTTAACAAGGAAAAAATTTAAGTCTGAGCGTTTAATCTAGTCTCCATGCCAGCCTCAGCGACTCCTCTTAAAACATTAGGAGAGCCAAGTCCACTGAGTCGTTATCTAGGGCGACGGTCGTCGCCCGGCAGTCAAGCGCATGCGACTGCTTAGGCGACACGAACTCCAACCCTATGTACAGCTACGAGAGTTGGGGGGTTTTCAGCTATCTGCACACGCCGCCCCGAAAGAGTTACAATCTTGAAACTCGGTGTATATGACCTGGTATGTGGTCCATGACATACCAAAAAATAAATCAACCCGATCCGACAACTCGTTCTGTGTTAAAAAAAACTCCCAACATCGACAAATTCCTTTCGGCTGGCTGGTGGGTGGCTGGCTGGCTGGCTGGCTGGCTGGCTGGCTAGCTAGTTCTCTGCGGAGATTAATTTAGCCTACAGAGAAAACGGTAAATCTTAGAACTATGAAACTTGGACCACACTTAGATGTACTTCAGACGCAGTGACATTTGCTTTCAAAACCAAAATCGGGTAACAGGGACCGGAGAAAATCAAAATTTGGATGATAATCAAAACGCGTAATTACCAAGGCGTGGCAATTTGTACAAACTTGAAATTAAACATGCTATTAACCATTATAAATATTTTGCGTCAAAACACAAGGGGCTAAATTTGGGGATGACCATGGGCCCAAAAATGACAAAAAACATATCTGAACTTTAAGAAATGAATCATTCAAAGAAAACGCTACAACTGAGATGTTTCAAACGTGGAATACATTTTGATATCTCTCATTCTTTATCACTTTTGAATATGGAAAGCAAAATTGGGTAACGGGTATCGGAGAAAATCAAAATTATCAAAAGTGGGTAATTCCGTACCTCTTATGAATAATACGTTATACTGAGAAAACGGTTCATCTTAGAAATTTGAAACTTGGGCCACACTCAGATGTACCTCATATAACAAAAACCGGGCAATTGGGACCGGGGAAAATCAAAATCAAAACGCGTAATTACTCAGGCGTAGTAATTTGTACAAGCTTGAAATTGAACATGCTCTTAACCATTATAAATATCTAGTGCTTATGCTAGAGCGTTGGTCTTGTTGTTAGCGTATCTGCTTCCAATGCAGAAGGGCCAGGGTTCGATTCCCGCTAAAGTCAGAAGTTTTTTAACTTCTGATTTGGATGTTATCAGTTCTTGTCTTAGGAGTTTGTAAACGGTGACTTTGGAGCCGTCCTAGCAACGAAGCACATCATTAATTTCAGAGTTGTTCTGAATCGTCCTTGTTGATTCTGGCGTTGATTCGCGGGTGTCCGCACTGTCCATACCAGTGATTGATATATTTCCTATTAAAAATTCGATCTTTGGTTGGTTATCGCTCACTTGTCGATTGAGTCGGGGCCTGCAGGGTTGGCTTGTTCGCTTTGATTTAAAGTCCCCCACTGAAAATCAGTTATATAACTGAGTGGGTAGACTCTAAATAAAAATTTATTTATTTATTTTTTATTTAAGGGGTATCTTTGGGGGGACCGTGGGCCCAAAAATGTAAAAAAAACAACTTTGAACTTAACAAATTTAATCATTCTAAAGTCCATCATTCACACCTTGATAGCGAACGAACAACAAAAAGATGTAATATCCAGCCAAACACAAAATTTTGTAAAAAAAAAACGGCAGCCAAGCTCTCCTTCAAAAGTCTTCGGCTGTGAATGCTGTGAGATATAGTAGTTGAGCCAAGCTTTTTATTCTTTCTCCCTAGTTTCGCTTTGAAAATAAGTAAGATCATTTCGCCTGTTGACGAGCGCCAAGCCAACGATTTTTGTGGTAAAAAAGTAAAATTTTCAAACTCGAAATCATAAAAAAATGGCTTGGCCATTGAATTTGGTTCATGGCCAAGTTTTTTTTTATGATTTCGAGTTTTAAAATTTTACTTTTTTACCACAAAAATCGTTGGCTTGGCGCTCGTCAACAGGCGAAATGATCTTACTTATTTTCAAAGCGAAACTAGGGAGAAAGAATAAAAAGCTTGGCTCAACTTCTATATCTCACAGCATTCACAGCCGAAGACTTTTGAAGGAGAGCTTGGCTGCCGTTTTTTTTTTTTACAAATTTTTGTGTTTGGTTGGATTTTGTTTTCCACTAAACTTTGTGTTACCCAGATGATTGATGTAATTTAACGTTATAATCTGGAATATACATTTAAATAGTGGATTTACCTTCCATGGTAAAGCTCAAAAACCATAAATAAATATCACATAATAGACCATTAGGTGCTCAGGAAACGACCCTCCCCCCCGGCCCCCTCGAACTAATTTTCACTAAAGCTGTCTTGTTCAGAAAAAAAATCGCGATTAATAATTCACCTGTTGTTTGCCACTTGGCAGCTGGGGCATTTTATTTCCAGGGGTGTCCAAAGTCGAAAGTTTCGAAATTTTGACTTGTTTTTACGGTCAAAGTTTAAAAAAATTCACAGAATTCTTTTTAATTACTTTTCAGCACCAAACTTTTGATTTTCAAAACAAAAGCGATTTCGCATTTAATTAAGGGCTTTTCAAAATAATTATAATCGATTTCACTGCTCTATACACTTTAACATTAAAGATTGCACATATAATCGGAATTAAAGCTTAATTTTATACTCACAATGAAAAAACACTGTATTTAAAAAACAAATTATGGAAAAGCAATTCAAGGGCAGTCCAAAATGTTGTGTTTTATATCTTTGCTAATATACAACATTTTTTCAAAGTGCTAACAATATGTTCATGGTACGAAAATCAGTAAACGTGTCTATGAAAACGTATTGTATGTGGGCCTTACAATTAGATATAATTTTTATCAGGGTTGGCCAAATTTTTTATTCAAATTACAGCAATTTGAGAGAAACAACTTAAAATAAAAAGGGCAAAGTCAATATATTAGTAGGCCTAGTCATAATCGAATTTATATTTGAACCTAAACAATATAATGATGAGCTGTTTTAATATAAGGTTGTCCAAATAGAGAGTTGTGTTCTTGTAAAGAATAATGTTTGAATAATGTTTAAATCGATCAAAATATACCAGGTGCAAGGGAAGCGACCCTCCGCCGCCGCCCCTCCCCCCACCACCGCCACCGAAATAATTTCCACTATAGCAGTTTTGTTAAAGAAAATCACGATCAACAATCCACTTGTTTGTCACTTGGCAGCTGGGGCGTTTGACCTCCAGGGGTGTTTAAAGTTGTTTAAAAAAAATTCCCGTAGTTTTTTTCGCTTTTGTAAAGATTTCAAATATCTTTCAGAATACAATCACTAATATTGTTCCCACATTTGTTCCCTGCCCCGAACCTGTATCAACAAAAAATTGTTTTCTCAAGCGTGAAAAAACACACAGTCAAAAGAATAAAAGTATGGAATGTATTAATTAATCTTTGTGTATGCTATGTGTATGGACTTCTGACAATAATAATCATACTAATGGTCCTTCAGAAGTGCATACTGACTATATTGAATTGATAACAATACACCCTACAGACTTGGTAGGATATTAGTATCACCCTTCACAGCTACTTGTGATGTCCACAGATCCCCCAATGAGTTTCTGATGTAGGTGAAGCCATCAATACTGATAAGAGCTGCACGTAAGCCTAGCTAGATGCTTTTTTCTTAATTTTTTACTGTTTGTATTTTGTTGTACAAATGTTAAAGAAATAATTTTCGGTATAGAGAATGTTTTTCCATTGGCCGAGTTGTGATACGAATCAGCTATACACAATGCACGATAGGGCTTAAAGGCAGCATATAAAGCAGTCATAGCCAAGCTGTATGCATTATCTGGATCACAAATATGACTAGGTAGAACAGTATTCGTATCTTCAATTTGACACCGCTAGTGCGTTTTGTACCGAATATCTAAATGATGGTAATGAGGTGGCTTTTTCTCGGTGATTAATCAAGATGTCCAATCTAGTTCGTTATTACGAGAATTGTATTGGCATTTCCTAAGGACAATGATGCACATCAGCGACCATAAGTAAATCAAGGTGTCTAGTTGTATCGACTGCACCCATCCCTTGATTTACTTCTGTTCGAGGGTGTACGTGATCAAGAGGATTAGGTCGAGCTACTTATTTTTAATATAACCCATCCATTGCAAACTCTTTGAATATGGTTCTTTCTGACGTATTGTACAGACTTTCTGCATCCCATCTATTTTGACCAGTTTTTCGTTGCCTACTATATAAACAGGATTGAATGTGAAATAAATGTATTCAATTTTAAACCAATTTATGCATCCCTCTTTAGCTTTAGAAGTATACTCAAACAGACAGCAGGAAATAAAGCCACAAGCTGCATATTCTGAGATTTTGGACAACCTTGTGAATAATAACAGAAAATACACAATGAAATGTTAGAAAAACTTATTCACCGTCAACGGCGTGCATGCGGTTAGGAGTTCAAACATTTAAATAAGTATGAATAATTATTGTTGATCAACTTGCAACAAACAAAATATTTAATTATTTATTATAAAATATGTAACTTCATACGCGACACTCCTAGAATCTAGACGTCCCAGTTACCAAGTGACAAATATGCATTTGTGGAAAGAGTATAGTTTCAGCTATAAGAGCGTAGGCCTTTTTTTTAGAACGAGGCAACGGTTTACGTACAGATATAAGAAGGCTGCTACAAATTGCATGCATAACATTATGTTTCCTTTTGGACAACCCTGTGTATACCAATAACAAATCCGTTATTGTTGTTTAAGAATTGTACATCGTGCACGATGTTAGGTGGCGCAAACACATTATGAAACGCAGATTAACTTTCCACAGGTAAAATATATAAACATATGGTTTTTTATGAGACATTGGACACCCCTACCGTCTAAACGCCCTAGGTGTTAACTGACAAACATAAATGCATGATAAGAACATAGTTTCAGCTGTGTGAACAAACAAAGTGTTATAAGTTCGAGGGGGTTATATACGTACAGATGAAAGAATGGCCGCCACAAGTTTCATACACATTTGTATCATTTTGGACAACCCTGTATATTCGTATAGCATATCAGTAGGTGCATTAGGGTTTGACATCATGTCCGATGTAAGATCATGCAAACAAATAATGAAATGAAGATTAATTTGCACTAAAAGAATATATAAACATATATTTGCATATGTGACTTTGGAAACCCCTACCTTCTAAACGTCCCAGCTGCCAATTAGCAAAAAGGCAGAAATCGAAAGAACGATTAATTTCCTTTAAGAAAACATATGGTAGCAACAGTTCGAGGAGGGGGGGGGGGAGGGGGGGTTAAGAGCCACCTAACGGTCTATAATGCCTTGATACCTTGTGTTCTCCTACACATGGGCGCAGAAGTCACAACTCTTACCCGTTGTGGAAGTAAATCAAGCCAACTGTTGACTCGGCTGCTTTCACAATAACTAAGATAACTGTGTAAAGCAACAGTAACAAGATACAGCCTGACTTAAACTTCCGAGTTCCACCACGACACTCATCTCTCTGTAGGCCAATAAAATATCCATGTAGTTGAAGACACCAGGCTTAGATGAACGTGCAATAGAGATGGACAGGACAGGACATGACCTTATAAATACAAAGATCATCAAATCAGCCAAATTTCACATAGTCAAACCTCTAAAATACATCATAGACTTAAGCTTCACTACAGGAATATTTCCTAACATCTATAAAAAATCTATAATAATTCCAATTCATAAGAAAGGTGACAAAACTATCGTAAGCAACTACAGACCAATATCCCTAATTAGCAACATTGCAAAAATTCACGAAAAATGCATAAAATTCCGATTGTACGAATACTTTGAAACTAATAAAATTTTATCCCCTAATCAATTTGGGTTCAGACAAAAATTAAACACGCAGCACGCTATTCACACCTTAACAGAAATCGTCACCTCTCAACTAGACAACGGTAAAAAATCATTAGCTGTTTTTCTCGATTTAGCTAAAGCTTTTGACACCGTGTCGCACATAAAACTGTTGGCAAAACTGGAGCGATACGGCATCCGAGGTGTAGCCCTACAACTCATAAAGAGTTACTTGAGCAACAGAGAACAAGTTGTAAAAGTAAACGAGACCCTCAGCAGCTCTTCAATTGTTGAATACGGCGTCCCTCAAGGAACTGTTCTAGGTCCACTTCTATTTACAATATATAAAACGACTTGTGTAATTCCAAATTAAAATGTAAAATCATTACCTTTGCTGATGACACTGTCCTCATATTCTCAAGCGATAACTGGAAAACCACATATGAAATTGCCGACAGCGAAATGATAAAAATAAAGCTGTGGCTTGATACAAATTTGCTTACTCTAAACGAAGATAAAACATTTCACATTGCATTCTCTCCTACAGAAACAGACCAACCCATAAACGACTACCACCTCCAAATCCATACAAATACCTGCTCCACTACAGTTGCATGTGACTGCAAAACAGTTGAAAAAGTTTACCAAACTCAATATCTTGGTGTGACTATAGACCAACACATGAAATGGGACTGCCACATTAAATCTGTGTGCAAAAAACTAAGGAACGCTCTGTACAAATATTACACACTTAGAAACGTCCTTAATCTCTCCTCACTTAAAATGATCTACTATGCTCTAGCGCAATCTCTACTTGAATATGGAATTTTAGCCTGGGGTGGGACTTATTATAATCACCTGATACCCCTCGTTGCGATACAAAAACACATTTTAAAGATAATAATGAAAAAACACTTTCAATATCCTACATTACTGCTGTACAGTGAAAGCAAAATGCTTGACATTCGAAAGCTGTATGCGAAAAATCTCCTAAAGTTTGTTCATACCAATCTTAACAGTTTTAGAAAAATATCTCATCAATCACTAACAAGAGAAAACCATAAACACAATCTTATAATTCCAAGAGTAAACAAAACTCTATCACAGAAGCAAGTTGCTTTCTTGGGTCCAAAATTGTATAACCATGTTCCACCAGAAATAAGAAATAGCTCAATATCTATTTTCAATAATAAAATACACAAGTGGATTTACTCTTTACCGATTAATAAGCTGGAGGAAATATTAACTCTCAAAGCCCGACGGTTTTCGAAAAAGACTGATTAAAATAAAAATTAAAACTTAAAAACCATGGCTAAGAACGAATCAGTAAAATATAGCCTTATAATGTCACGTGTGTCTCACTTCGCTTTTCCCCTGATCCTTATCCTTAATATCATATTATGTTTAAGTCCTCTCTTCTCTTGAGTATGGAAGATGAGTTGAATTCTCATTTTCATTTTCACTGAAAGCTGATCCGAAAGTTACTAATTTCTATATTTAGCTGTATCATATTTGATTAATTAGTTATCATATAATAGTACAATATGATGGTTTGTTACTTTTTTAGACATACTTTTAAGTTTTTCATGTGTTTCACTAATTATAATCATTGTCAAATTATACAATTAAATTATATCTACATCATATTATGTCAAGTTAAATAATTGAAATAATGGTTATTACTACACAATTAACATTCTTTGTACTAGAACTAGAAAGTTTATATAGTTATTAGAATAGCTATAGTAATAATAATTAATTAATAAAGACTTCTTTTGTAATAGGGTAACCACGAACAAGTATTTTTCTTATGTGGTTGCCCTACTTACGCGACGAAAAACATACTTTTTGAAAATGTATCTATATGTGTCTAAATAAATTGAATTGAATTGATTCCTGAATATTGGTTTCAATACACAGATTACAACCAAACAATCTACAATATGCACTCAATATAATATTAACACATAATAACTTAGTAGACCTATAAGTGCTAAAACTTTTCATTGGGCCTTCCCCTAATATAAATGTATGTTTATTTGTTTGTGTTAGTTTTTTTGCTTTCTTAATCCAAACGCCACTCGTTGACTTTTATTATTTATGACCTAAGACCTTACTCCATCATTGATCTCGGAGTAAATACGACAGTCGAGTATCGCCGCCGTCGTCTTCGTCGTCTGATGATATTAGGTCTAGGACCGAGACCCGATCACGCTCAGCCTAAACGTATCAAATGTCGTTTAGGTTGGGCATGAGCTAGACTCGGGCCTGTCTAGGAGTCTCTGTAGACCAATAAAATATCCATGTAGTTGAAGACACCGGGCTTAGATGAACGTGCAATGAAGTTGATTTCTGCATATTGGTTAAAATACACAGATTCCAAACACACAATCTACAATGTGTACTCAATATAATATTAACACATAATAACTTAGTAGGCCTATTTCATGCTTAAACTTTTCATGGGGCATGCCCCTAATATAAATGTATGTTTATTTGTTTGTGTTTGTTTTTTTGCTTTCTTAAACCAAATGCCACTCGTTGACTTTTATTATTTACGACCTAAGACCTTACTACATCATTGATCTCGGAGTAAATGTTAAAGATGATTACCGTCGCCATCATCTTCGTCGTTTATACGTCGTCTTCGTCGTCTGATGATAGTAGGTCTAGGACCGAGACCGGCTCACGCCCAATCAAAACGTATCAAATGTCGTTTAGGTTGGGCATGAGCTAGACTCGGGCCTGTCTAGGAGTCTCTGTAGGTCAATAAAATATCCATGTAGTTGAAGACACCGGGCTTAGTTGAACGTGCAATAGAGATGATTCCAGAATATTTGTTAAAATTCACAGATTTCAACCAAACAATCTACAATATGTACTCAATATAATATTAACACATAATAACTTAGTAGTCCTATTAGTGCTAAAACTTTTCATGGGGCCTTTCCATTATATAAATGTATGTTTATTTACTTGTGTTTGTATTTTGGTTTTCTTAAACAAAACGCCAATCAATGACTTTTATTATTTATGAACTTAGACCTTACTCCATCATTGATCTCGGAGTAAATACGACAGCCGAGTATCGCCGCCATCTTCTTCGTCGTTTATACGTCGTCTTCGTCTTCTGATGATAGTAGGTCTAGGACCGAGACTGGCTCACTCTCAATCAAAACGTATTAAATGGCGTTTTGGTTGGGCATGAGCTAGACTCGGGACTGCCTATAGGAATCTCTGTAGCCCAATAAAATATCCACGTAGTTAAAGACACCGGGCTTAAATGAACGTGCAATAGAGATGATTTCTGAATATTGGTTAAAATACACAGATTCCAACCAAACAATCTAGAATCTGTCCTCAATATAATATTAACACATAATTACTTAGTAGTCCTATTTATGCTAAAACTTTTCATGGGGCCTTCCCCTAATGTAAATGTATGTTAATTTGTTTGTGTTTGTTTTTTTGTTTTCTTATACCAAACGCCACTCGTTGACTTTTATTATTCTCACCTTAGACCTTACTCCATCATTGATCTCTGAGTAAATGTTACAGATGAGTATCGCCGCCATCTTCTTCGTCGTTTATACGTCGTCTTCGTCGTCTGATGATATTAGGTGTAGGACCGAGACCAGTTCTCGCCCAATCAAAACGTATCAAATGTCGTTTAGGTCGGACCTGAACTGGACACGGGCCTGCCTAAAGGATTCTCTGTAGGCCAATAAAATATCCATGTAGTTGAAGACACCGGGCTTAGATGAATGTGCAATAGGGATGATTTCTGAATATTGGTTAAAATACAGTTTCCAACCAAACAATTTACAATCTTACAATCTGTACTCAATATTATATTAACACATAATACCTTAGTAGCCCTATTAGTGCTTAAACTATTCATGGGGCCTTCCCCTAATTTAATTTTTTTTTTATTTGTTTGTGTGTTTTTTTTTTAAACCAAACGCCAATCAATGACTTTTATTATTTATGAACTTAGACCTTACTCCATCATTGATCTCGGAGTAAATACGACAGCCGAGTATCGCCGCCATCTTCTTCGTCGTTTATACGTGGTCTTCGTCGTCTGATGATATTAGGTCTAGGACCGAGACCAGTTCACGCCCAATAAAAACGTATCAAATATCGTTTAGGTCGGACATGAACTGGACTCGGGCCTGCCTATAGGAGTCTCTGTAGGCCAATAAAATATCCACCTAGTTGAAGACACCGGGCTTAGATGAACGTGCAATAGAGATGATTTCTGAATATTGGTTAACATACACAGATTCCAACCAAACAATCTATCTTCAATATATACTCAATATAATATTACACATAATTACTTAGTAGTCCTATTTATGCTAAAACTTTTCATGGGGCCTTCCCCTAATGTAAATGTATGTTAATTTGTTTGTGTTTGTTTTTTTGTTTTCTTAAACCAAACGACACACGTTGACTTTTATTATTTATGACCTTATACCTCACTCCATCATTGATCTCGGAGTAAATGTGACAGATGATTATCGTCGCCATCCTCTTCGTCGTCTGATGATATTAGTACTAGGACCGAGACTTGCTCAGTCTCAACTTTAACGTATCAAATGTCGTTTCATCAGGTAAATCAAAGATTAATACAAGCAGGTTCCAGTTTCTTCTTCGTATTAGCGCGTTCTCATTTGTATTTTTGTGTCTAGAGTCGAGCTCAGAACATTAGCCAACTAGCAACTATCATTTATAAGTTTTTATTTATTATGTTATGACCCGTAAATACACCACGAACTTATGGCAAACATAGGTAGCATATCCCCATCGTGCACAAAGATTTACCGTCGCATAGTTGCGTCTCGTTGAAAATGGCGAACTTGGGCTAATCCATGTTAAATTATAGGGCATAATCTGTATGCACAAAGATAGTTCGTTGGCAGACTTGCGTCCGCAAGTCTCTAGATGCGGCGGTAAAGTTGCGGCTACTCTGGATGTGACTCAAATGTCGACCCTTCGCTTTTTTGTATAAGAAAATGAATATTTCAACAACATTATTTGTACCAACATACAGTAAAGCAGGAAAGCAACGTGAAATATTGAGTAAAAAATTGTATAAAAGTTTTCAAAAATTGAGTGAAATTTGAACCCGCGGCCCTTCGCACTGAATTGCCCCTCGATAACAAATACTCCAAAGTGGACGGTAATTTGTGACTTTTGACCTCTACGTACGTTGCAGGTGGACAAAAGCACAAAATTTAATAAATGATTGCTGTTTTCTATCTAGAAATGCTCAGTGGTTTTTGCTTGCATTTCGTTTCCATTGATCTCCAAACAGTATCGCCGGAGACAATTCCGCCATTTTTGCCGCAACTTTACCGCATGCATGTAAGGGTATTCAGAACACTGCAATTAAGAATTGGACCAGGCAAGCAGTTGCGAGATAAATGCCTGTCCTGATGACTCGATGACTTGATCAAATGGCTGAACAATATACAGTATTACAGTTGATAGCTTGTTTCTTCCTTGTTTATAGCACCGTTTTGCAAGAATGTATATTTATTTTTACACATTAAATTTGTCGTAGATTAATGGTCAATGCCAATGCATTCAATTCAACTGTTTCTAGTCCAGTTTTCTTTCCGTGGGCCGCTGATCGGAACACTGCCGACGCCGTTGAGAGTTGGACTAGGCAAGCGAATGCATGATAACTTCCATAATACACGATTAATACACTGTAATAGCAGAAATCACACTCGCTTACCGGACTTGGTGAAGCGATTGTACGAAATAATATTCTACAGTTGACTTTTTCCCCCTCCTATATAATCATTCTACACGAATGTACAGTTATTTTAACACACTTTATTTGTTTTAGACACATTTCGGTTTTTTACTCCCTACCTTGTTACTTTTGCGTTTTCCTCCATGAAGCGTAAATGTAACTACTCTCCACTTTTGAGAAAGTAAATGAAGCCAAATAAAGTTTTCCGCTCTTCTTTCTGTTATTCGGACGACTCGATGCAATGTAATGTTCTAATCTAGAAATAAATCAAATGTTAGATACACCAACCAAGGTAGCTCAAAGTTCTTAAATAAATAGCTGATTTGCAATAAAGCCTTGTTACCTTAAGTGCTCTCCATCATCGGACCTCTCTCACCCAGACACATCGCTTGTCCATTGAGAAAGTGAGTCTAGCCAACTCAAGTTACCATCCATAATACATATCTGAGATCACTGTATGTACAGACAGTAACAAGAGCCAGCCTGACTTGACGTCAGAGTTTCACCACCGATGACGGAAACCTAGTTCGATACATCACTTGGATGGCGTGCCGACAACACCGTCGTTATACACCTTGAGCCGACTGTAACCATACCCCCCCTCCTAGAGGTGGAAGGTCTGAGGGTGGTTTTAGGTACTCTTATATATTGACTTTCGATTTCCGCTTGTTAGCCCTCATGGTTTTGGTGGGTGTCCCCACCAGGGGTGACCAAAGTACCCACTGTAAAAAAATAATGATTTTCTGTGGTAATGCGACCTCAATTAACCTCCCCCTTCGCAGAGAAGAAGATTGAAGGGTGGTTTAGCGTACTTAGATATATAAGTTTTTAGTTAAGCTTGTAAGACATCATGGTTTAAGTGGGTATACCCACTAAGGATGACCGAAGTACCTACCGAAAAAATAATGAATTTACAATTTTTATCGTAAATGGACTTTCCTTAACCTGCCACATACCTGAGCTAAAGTTCTGAGGGTGGTTTTAGGTACTTTTATACATCTTCTTTTGATTTCCGCTTGAAAGTTGTCACGGTTTTGGTGGGTGTACCCACCAGGGGTGACCAGAATACTTGCTGTAAAAATGGAAAATAATTAATTTTTTTTTGCAAGGGTGTCTTTGTAAACTTTACTTTACGCAGGGCGGAAAGTATGAGGGTAATTTAAGGTACTTCAGAAACTTTCTGGTCATTGATAATCCATATTGATATCGCAAATCAGGTAAAGTTATCATCATACCGAAACATCAAGGATTGATGTCATGTGTGTGCGCGTGGTGGAGGTGTGTTAAGTGTTTTAGAGGTGTTATGTTCTATTTGTGTAAATATCGATGTAACCTCAGAAACTTAATCGTCATTGATAATCCATATAATTATCAAAAATCTTAAAAAGATATCATAATACCGAAACATCGAGATTTGGTGTCGTGTGTGTGCGCGTGGTGGAGGTGAGTGTAGTGTTGTGGGGGTGTTATGTTTTGTTTGTGTAAACATCGATGTTCCCTCAGAATCTTTTTCGTCATTAATAAACCATATCATTACCTCAGTTTATGAAAGTAATCATCATTTCGAAACATCGAGGATTGGTGTCATGTGTGTAGGCTTGGTGGAGGTGAGTGTGGTGTATTAGGGGTGTAATGTTCTGTTTGTGTAAATATCGATGTTCCTTCAGAAACGTTTTGGTCATTGATAATCCATATAATTATCTCCATTAGGTGGAACGAACGTAATCATCATTTCGAAACATCGAGGATTGGTGTCGTGTGTGTGCGCGTGGTGGAGGCGAGTGTAGTGTTCTAGGGGTGTTATGTTCTGTTTGTGTAAATATCGATGTTCCCTCAGAAACTTTTTAGTCATTGATAAACCATATTATTATCTCAGTTTATGTACGTAATCATCATACTGAAACATCGAGGATTGGTGTCGTGTGTGTGCGCGTGGTGGAGATTCACTTCACTCAAGTGTCCTAGGGGCGTTATGTTCTATTTGTGTAAATAACGATATTCCCTTAGAACCTGTTTTGTCATTGATAATCCATATATTAATTTTAATTTGGTGGAGTAATCGTCATACAGTAAACATCATTGGAATAATGATTGTTTGTATAACGTTTAGGGATGAAAGTTTAAATGTTATGAATGTCGATGTTCACTTGGTTATTATTTTGATTTCATCAATTAGCTATATGTCAACAAAAGAGGAATATTTTGTGTTACAGAAACATTGACTATTGGTGTCGAGTGTGTAGGCGTGGTGTTGTGTTTAAACAATTCTTGGCCATGAACCAAATTTAATGGCCAAGCCATTTTTTTATGATTTCGAGTTTAAAATTTTACTTTTTTACCACAAAAATCGTTGGCTTGGCGCTCGTCAACAGGCGAAATTATCTTACTTATTTTCAAAGCGAAACTAGGGAGAAAGAATAAAAAGCTTGGCTCAACTTCTATATCTCACAGCATTCACAGCCGAAGACTCTTGAAGGAGTGCTTGGCTGCCCCCCCTTTTTTTTTTTTTTTACATATTTTTGTATTTGGTTGGATATTACATCTTTTTGTTGTTCGTTCGCTATCAAGGTGTGAATGATTAAATTTGTTAAGTTCAAAGTTTTTTTTTTTTTTTACATTTTTGGGCCCACGGTCCCCCCAAAGATACCCATAAATAAATAAATAAATAAATAAATACATTTTTATTTAGAGTCTACCCACTCAGTTACATAACTGATTTTCTGTGGGGGCTTTAAATCGAAGCGACCAAACCAACCCTGCAGGCCCCGACGCAAACGACGAGTGAGCAATAACCAACCAAAAATCGATATTTTTAATAGGAAATATATCAATCAGTGGTATGGATAGTGCGAACACCCGCAGATCAACGCCAGAATTAACAAGGCCGATTCAGAACAACTCTGAAATTTATTATGTGCTTCGTTGCTAGGACGGCTCCAAAGTCACCGTTTACAAACTCCTAAGACAAGAACTGATAGACTTAAGTCCAAATCAGAAGTTAAAAAACTTCTGACTTTTGCGGGAATCGAACCCTGGCCCTTCTGCATTGGAAGCAGATACGCTAACAACAAGACCAACGCACTAGCATAAGCACTAGATATTTATAATGGTTAAGAGCATGTTTAATTTCAAGCTTGTACAAATTACTACGCCTGAGTAATTACGCGTTTTGATTTTGCTAGGACGGCTCCAAAGTCACCGTTTACAAACTCCTAAGATAAGAACTGATAGACTTAAGTCAAAATCAGAAGTTAAAAAACTTCTGACTTTAGCGGGAATCGAACCCTGGCCCTTTTGCACTGGAAGCAGATACGCTAACAACAAGACCAACGCACTAGCATAAGCACTAGATATTAATAATGGTTAAGAGCATGTTTTATTTCAAGCGTGTACAAATTACTACGCCTGAGTAATTACGCGTTTTGATTTTGATTTTCCCCGGTCCCAATTGCCCGGTTTTTGTTATATGAGGTACATCTGAGCGTGGCCCAAGTTTCAAAGTTCTAAGATGAACCGTTTTCTCAGTATGGCGTATGATTCATAAGAGTACGGAATAACCTACTTTTGATTTTTTCCGGTACCCGTTAGCCAATTTTGCTTTCCATATTCAAAAGTGATAAAGAATGAGAGATATCAAAATGTATTCCACGTTTGAAACATCTCAGTTGTAGCGTTTTCTTTGAATGATTCATTTCTTAAAGTTCAGATATGTTTTTTGTCATTTTTGGGCCCATGGTCATCCCCAATTTAGCCCCTTGTGTTTTGGACGCAAGATATTTATAATGGTTAATAGCATGTTTAATTTCAAGTTTGTACAAATTACCACGCCTTGGTAATTACGCGTTTTGATTATCATCCAAATTTTGATTTTCTCCGGTCCCTGTTACCCGATTTTGGTTTTGAAAGCAAATGTCACTGCGTCTGAAGTACATCTAAGTGTGGTCCAAGTTTCATAGTTCTAAGATTTACATTTTTCTCTGTAGGCTAAATTAATCTCCGCAGAGAACTTTTAGCCAGCCAGCCACCCACCCACCTACCAGCCAGCCGAAAGGAATTTGACGATGTTGAGAGCCTTTTTTTAACACAGAACGAGTTGTCGGATCGGGTTGATTTTTTTTGGTATGTCATGGACCACATACCAGGTCATATACCGAGTTTCAAGATTGTAACTCTTTCGGGGCGGCGTGTGCAGATAGCTGAAAACCCCCCAACTCTCGTAGCTGTATATAGGGCTGGAGTTCGTGTCGCCTAAGCAGTCGCATGCGCTTGACTGCCGGGCGACGACCGTCGCCCTAGATTGATACGAGCAGGTTTCAGTTTACTTCTTCGAATTAGCGCATTCAAATTCACCCTATCGATTTCCTGTTGTGATCCAGTCTAGCAAAGAACATTGGCAATCTGGCAGCTATCGTAAGCTATCATACATAAAATACAACACGACCATATAACGAACACAGGTAACTCATTTGCAGTGTTGTGACTTATCTAGACAATTGTATCTAGAAAATTTATCTAAAATCTGTTGTTTTTTTTGTTATATTTTTCAATTATTTAGATGAAATAAAGTTTATTTTATCTTAGCTCCCTAAGCTTTAAGATAATTTTTTTAGATAAAGTAGTTAGGTAACAACACTTTAGAAAAATAAAATAATGAATTACTTTTCAAAATTAAAATTACTTCTACTAGTTAACTACATTATGTTTTTCATGAATTCCGCATATTAAAAAAGCAGCACAAGTTGGTAAATAAATTTGCTTTTTCTGAGACATTAAGTATACTTTATCAAAGAAAAATATCTAGATAATTATTATTTTTATCTTTTTTCATTTTTCTAGTTAATGATTTTGTAGTTAACCTTTTTGTGATGTTACTTTATAAACTGGAAAAGAAATCCAAATGTTAGATACACCAACCAAGGAAGCTCAAAGTTATTAAAGAATATCATATTTACAATAAAGCCTTGTTACCTTATGTGCTCTTCATATTTGAACCTCTCTGACACATCGCTTATCCATTGAGAAAAAAAAGTCAAGCCAACTCAAGCTACCATCCATAGTACAGGACTGAGATCACTGTACTTACAGACAATAGCAAAGACAGCCTGACTTACATATTTGAGTTCCACCACGACACCCATAGCACATGTTAAGCCAGCATGCGACCTTTGACCTAGCCGGGTCCCTTTAGGTTTTCTGCTCTTCTTTCTGTTACCCAGACCACTCGAAGCGATGTTACGTTATAAGCTGGAAAAGAAATCCAAATGTTAGATACACCAACCAAGGAGCTCAAAGTTCTTAAATAAATATCATATTTGCAATAAAGCCTTGTTACCTTATGTGCTCTTCATATTTGAACCTCTCTGACACATCGCTTATCCATTGAGAAAAAAAAGTCAAGCCAACTCAAGCTACCATCCATAGTACAGGACTGAGATCACTGTACTTACAGACAATAGCAAAGACAGCATGACTTACATATTTGAGTTCCACCACGACACCCATAGCACATGTTAAGCCAGCATGTGACCTTTGACCTAGCCGGGTCCCTTTAGGTTTTCTGCTCTTCTTTCTGTTACCCAGACCACTCGAAGCGATGTTACGTTATAAGCTGGAAAAGAAATCCAAATGTTAGATACACCAACCAAGGCAGCTCAAAGTTCTTAAATAAATATCATATTTGCAAAAAAGCCTTGTTACCTTAAGTGCTCTTCATCATTGAACCTCTAAGACACATCGCTTGTCCATTGAGAAAGAAAGTCAAGCTAACTCAAGCTATCATCCGTAGTACAGAATTGAGATAACTGTACATACAGACAATAACAAGAGACAGACAGACTTAAATATCTGAGTTCCATCACGACAACCATAGCACATGTAAATCCAGCATGTGACCTTTGACCTTGCCGGGCCCCTTAAGGTTTTCTGCTCTTCTGTCTGTTACCCAGACGACTCGATGCAATGTTTCTTTATATGCTGGAAAAAAAATCCAAATGTTAGATACACCAACCAAGGTAGCTCAAAGTTCTTAAATTAATATCATATTTGCAATAAAGCCTTGTTACTTTAAGTGCTCTACATCATCGGATCTCTTACACAAATCGCTTGTCCATTGAGAAACAAAGTCAAGCCAACTCGAGGTATTCACCATAGTACAGAACTGAGATTGCTGTACTTTACTGACAGCAACAAGAGCCAGCCTGACTCGACTTCAGAGTACCACAACCAGTCACGAAAACCTAGTCGGAAACTTCATACAAATTACGTTTTTAATTAAATTAAATATAAACAAAATTTATGTCTCTGGTCTCACAAAGTCGGAGGTACCAAATATTTACGAATTCAAATAACGCCTCATTAATATCCATTTATAACCACAAACACAAGTCCTCGATGCCTTCTCTTGTTCGGAATATGTTCTTGCAGCTTCCCCCAGTAGTTGTAGATACGCGTTGAGAACACTGTACAACTGTCCGGGTCACAAGTTTTGTATGAAATGTAAAACCACATAGCAAAGCTTATGCTCCGGGACACTTGCACAGCAGATACAGCAGCAAAGTAGTATTTACCACCACATGGTAGTTATTTGTAAAAGCGTTTTCAAGATTATCAAATAAGGTTTCAAGAAACAATATCCATATACACAAGTCCTCGATTCCTTCTCTTGTTCTGAGTACCGGTATGTCCTTGCAGCTTCCCCCAGTAGTTGTAGACACGCGTTGAGAATACTGTACAACTGTCCGGGTCACAAGTTTTGTATGAAATGTAAAACCACATAGCAAAGCTTATGCTCCGGGACACTTGCACAGCAGATACAGCAGCAAAGTAGTATTTACCACCACATGGTAGTTATTTGTAAATATACAAGCGTTGTCAAGGATATCAAATAAGTTTCATGCATTAATATCCATATACACAAGTCCTTGATGCCTTCTCTTGTTCTGAGTATGTCCTTGCAGCTTACCCCAGTAGTTGTAGATACACGTTGAGAACACTGTACAACTGTCCCGGTCACAAGTTTTGTATGAAATGTAAAACCAAATAGCAAAGCTTATGCTTCGGGACACTTGCACAGCAGATACAGCAGCAAAGTAGTATTTACCACCACATGGTAGTTATTTGTAAATATACAAGCGTTGTCAAGGATATCAAATAACGTTTCATGCATTAATATCCATATACACAAGTCCTTGATGCCTTCTCTTGTTCGGAATATGTTCTTGCAGCTTACCCCAGTAGTTGTAGATACGCGTTGAGAACACTGTACAACTGTCCGGTTTACAAGATTTGTATGAAATGTAAAACCACATAGCAAAACTTATGCTCCGGGACACTTGCACAGCAGATACAGCAGCAAAGTAGTATGAGCTACCACATGGTAGTTATTTGTAAATATACAAGCGTTGTCAAGGATATCAAATAACGTTTCATGCATTAATATCCATATACGCAAGTCCTTGATGCCTTTTCTAGTCTGGGTTGCGTGGACGCACTATTACAATTACAATTACATCCTCACAGCTTCCCATCGTTGATGTAGACTCGCGTTGAGATCACTGTACAACTGTCTGAACCAAAAACTTTGAATTATTTGTCAAACATCATTGCTAAGCTTATGCTCCGGGACACTTGCACATCGCCAGCGAAATAGTATGAGCCACCACATGGTAGTAATTTGTAATAATATACAAGCGTTTCACAATAACAATTTTGAAAACGCAAATGAAAAATTCCCATTAGTATCTGATGGTGTCTCGGGATGAAGCAAATATCTTCCTAATCCTAATTGGTTTACACGATTCTCCCAATTTTATCACAACAAAGATTTGAACAATCTAGTTATTTGGTTTTTACAATACATGACATGTGTAAATAAATAAAAGTAAAATAAAAGTAAAATACAAACAAGATGAAGGATATTAAATACACAGTTTCATCACGGATGCTGTTAATGTAAATCACCATAAACCCAAGGGAACTATATTCTGAAACATAATGGCCACTAAACATCACTCTTGATTGTTAACCTTCCATCAAGGTTGTGTTATAAGTAATTGATAGTGTTGACATGATTTGTCTGTAGCTTTCAGGGCTTCTTCTTGACTGACGAATGTGCCAACTTAATTGATAGGAACAGTAAGTAATGTCTGGCAAGAAATATATCAGATATTATATCATCGTACCTGACAATAACGCCAACAAAGAATAAATTGCCATCGAGTTGAAAGTGCGTGGCGATGGTTAACTCACTGAAAGCAATCCCATCCGTAAGTCACTGATTCAGAAAACAAAACTATATTAGTAACAAGCTAAGAACAAGCTTTCCTCTGTGCCTACGCCAAATAAAACTTGATTCAACATTCGCTTAAAATCGTAATGCACAGAAGAATGTAAAATGATACGATTTTGACATCATTGACCAAAATCTTTGTTTCTCCTTTCTCGAATACATTAGGAGTTCTTCTTGAATCTTGATGTAACGACGCCTTTCTAGAATAGTGAAGATGCAGAATCTGGTTGAAGATTAATTTTATATAACTGTTGGACTTGAGAGGATTACCAGTCGAACGCACAGTTAACATCAAAGGCCAACAGCTATACCAATTTTTCATATTTAATGATGAATCCTGATTAAAATTAGAGAAAGCAATAGCATATCAGTTACCATGTCTAATGTAGATATTAATAATTCCTAACAACATCAATCATTTGAAATATATCAAAATAATATAAATA
Source organism: Sweltsa coloradensis (assembly GCA_024449915.1). NCBI lineage: Eukaryota > Metazoa > Arthropoda > Insecta > Plecoptera > Chloroperlidae > Sweltsa > Sweltsa coloradensis. Next base: position 74,798 of record JAMZAV010003950.1, on the reverse strand, counting down.
TATAATATATGGGTGTGTTTAACCTTGGCTTTATGGTAGGCGACTATGACACTATGTTAGTACTTAAGACAAAAATTTAAAAAGTGACTACACCGGGGATCGAGTCCCTGACCTTAGCTGTCCGGGCTATGCTCTCACCAACTGAGCTATGCGGCCACCAATTATTTTAAACTGTTTAATTCTTGGTCAGTTTTGTACATTGTTAATATCATGTGTAGAGCAGATTGCCCTGCCTGTTAGACTTCATACGAAATATACTGGAGAATACAAACCATCTCTGTAATCCTAGAGTTGGGATATATGATGTTTTAATTTTTGTTTTTTATTTCTGTCTAAAGTACTAACATAACAGCGTCATAGTCGCCTACTATGAAGCCAAGGTTAAACATCATACATCCAACTCAAGGGTTACAGATACAGTTTGTATTCTCTATAAATTTCGTATGTAGGCTACTTAGCAGTGCAATCTGCTCTACAAATGATATAAACATTGACAATTTTAAATTGGTGGCCGCATAGCTCAGTTTTTAAGAACATAGCCCAGACAGCTAAAGTCCCGGGCTCGATCCCTGGTGTAGTCACTTTTTAAATTTCTGTGTAAGTGCTAACATATATATGGATTGTTGTAGGTTTTCGCGGCCCGTTGTATGTACAATACTATAGGTTACTGGGTTAAACCGCGTCGAAATGATGAACCAGAGACTGTTACTTTAACCTTCGTGAAGTAACAGTCACCCTGATGATGTCTGACGTAGATCAGAAAAAACGTCCGTGGACGCAGCTTCAACAACTACAACAGCTCCAGGCCGCTCAGCAGTTCCAACAACAGTCGCAACACAACAACAACCGGCGACAACAACAACAACAACAACAACAACAACAACAACAACAACAACAACAACAACAACAGATCGTCTCCTCCGCGTCAAACGTCCCTGTTTCGACCCACCATTTTGTTTTGACCCCTAACTCGAACCAGAATCCTCCTAACCTGGCCCTGATCAACTCCTGCGGCACCTCTACGCACTCCCACCCCAACTTCATCTACACCCCGACCACGTCCCACACCCTCACCTCTCTGCACTGGTTCATCATTTCGACGCGGTTTAACCCAAAAACCAAGTATTATATATTATACATAAAAAATGAATATGAGGTTTTCAAGCATAAGCCCGCTTTAAGGACATAGTTAATGATTCATAGCAGTTGTCGTAAAAGTTTGCCCCGACTGGGGTTCTTTTAAAGAACTTTTACGACAACTGCTATGAATCATCAGGACATAGTTAATGATTCATAGCAGTTGTCGTAAAAGTTCTTTAAAAAGAACCCCAGTCGGGGCAAACTTTTACGACAACTGCTATGAATCATTAACTATGTCCTTAAAGCGGGCTGAGAGTGTGATTCGGGATGTAACGGGTTCAAATCTCTCCACTGGCAATTCAGCCGGAAAGATTTTTCTGAGGTATTCTTAAGTAAATAAGGCGGATATAGAATGCCACTTTAATGTTTGATATATTTACGGAACGCCAAAGGTAGAAAGGTAGAGCTTCAAAGTAAACTATGCTAAATCCTCGAATTCCTCATTTAACCCTGGGTTGCCCGTGCTGAAAATGCGAACCAATGCATTAATTATAACCCGCCCTTTTCTTAATTGTGTCTTCTTACGTGGACCGCTTATCAGAACACTGCAGTTGCGAATTGGACCGGGCAAGCGGATGTATGATAACTGCCTTACAAAATAAGAACACTTCAAAAGCAAAAATCACACACTAGCTTACCTGTCCTGATGACTCGTTAAATCGAACGATCGTTTGTACGAAATATTCTACTAAAGTTGACGTTTTTCACCTATTTTATAATTATTTTAAACAGAGTATGTAGTTAATGTAATTTAAAACTTAAAAAGAATTTTTTAATCAATATTCAATAGCAAAGCATTAATAAACACACATTTTCCAAATCACGTCTTCCCACGTGAGCAGCTTTAATAATATAACACTGCAGATGAGAATTGGACCAGGCAAGCGAATGTATGATAACCGTCACAAACGATTAATGCACAGTAATAGCAGAAACCACACACTCACTTTCCTGTCCTGTTTACTTGATGACTCGATTGAATGAGTGTAGGAAATATTGTAGTACAGGTGACGTTTTGCACCTCCTTGTATAGTTATTTGAAACATAATGTAGAACATGTATTTTAAAACAGTAAATATATTATCTATTTAATATTTAATATCAATGCCTAAATTAATAAACCTATTCTAAATCACGTCTTTTTTATTATTAAGCCTTTATTTGCAACAGAACATACATTCCACTAGCTCAATTTTAATATATAGGACACAAAACAAACATATACATGTAAAATTAACAGTTATTATAATATAAATAGCTTTTGCCAGAAACACATATAAAAACTACTTACTTAACTAAACAAGCTTAAGATGTGTTTGTTTGTATGTGTGTTTGTCTTTGTGCGTGTGCGTGTGCGTGTGATGTGTTACACTTTGAAAATACATTGATTGCGAATTATGACAATATGGATTTAAGATTGATTTTGAAAGTTGCTAAGCTATTAAAATTAAGATCAAGATTTCTGTTTTTGGAGGACAATTCATTGAATGAAGCTTGTAATCGGTTAACACATTCGTATCTGTGTACGTCGATCCTGCTTTTGTCAGGTTTAAATAAATGTTGATTTCTAGTTAAACGTGTGGGTGCGAGAAAATTAAGCTGTTGTAGTAAAATGGAATCTATGCTACCGTGAATGATTTTGAATGAGAATACCATGTCAATGAACGTCCTCCTGTTACAAAGGGTCATTAATTTGGTGGTTGAACAGTGTTGAATATAGTCTTTTCTGTGGTACTTAATATTAGATTGAGCACATTGAAGTTTAATGTATCTTTTTTAAACCCTTTCAATCGCTTCGATTTTAGTTATATGGTGGGGATTCCATATTGTACTCGCGTACTCCACTTGGGGCCTGACAATAGCAGCATATAACAATTGATTGGTCGATTTAGCGAACACTTTGAAACAGTTTCTCCTCATTAGGCCTAACAGCTTGAAGGCTCTAGGCGTTATACTATCGAAGTGCTTGCTGAATGACATATCGCTTACCATATAGGCCGCTCATCAGATCACTGTAATGAAGAATTGGACCAGGCAAACAGGTGTGTGGAAACTACCATACAAGATTAATTCACTGAAGTAGCAGAAACCACACACTCGCATATCTGTCCTGTTTACTTGATGACTCAATTGAACGAGTGTACGAAATATTGTAGTACAGTTGACGTTTTTTACCTCCTTGTATAGTTATTTGAAACATTTTGAAAAACATGTATTTTAAAACAGTTAATTTATTTTCTATTCAATATTCAATATCAATTCCTAAATTAATACACCTTTTCTAAATCACGTCTTCTTCCATGGGCCGCTCATCAGAACACTGTAGTGGAGAATTGGACCAGGCAAACGAATGTATAGTTACTGTGATACAAGATTCATTCACTGTATTAGCAGAAACCACACACTCGCTTACCTGTCCTGTTTACTTGATGACTGGATTGAACGTGTGTACAAAATATTGTAGCACAGTTGACATTTTCCACCTCCTTGTATAAGTATTTGAAACAATATATAAAACATGTATTTTAAAACAGATTGTATTTTTTCTATTCAATATTCAATATCAATGCATTAATCAATACACCTATTCTAAATCACGTCTTCTTCCTTGGGCCGCTCATCAGAACACTGTAGTGGAGAATTGGACCAGGCAAACGAATGTATAGTAACCGTAATACAAGATTCAGTCACTGTATTAGCAGAAACCACACACTCGCTTACCTGTCCTGTTTACTTGATGACTGATTGAACGTGTGTACGAAATATTGTAGTATTGTTGACGTTTTCCACCTTCTTGCATAGTTATTTGAAACATTATGTTAAACTTGTATTTTAAAACAATAAATACATTTACTATTCAATATTCAATATCAATGCCTTAATAAATACACCTATTCTTAATCACGTCTTCTTCGGGGGCCCCGCTCATCAGAACACTGTTGTGGAGAATTTGACCAGACAAACGAATGTATAGTAACTGTGATACAGGATTCATTCACTGTATTAGCAGAAACCACACACTCGCTTACCTGTCCTGTTTACTTGATGACTGGAAAGAATGAGTGTACGAAAAATTGTAGAACAGTTGTCAATTTCCAACTCCTTCCATAGTTATTTGAAACATTATGTTAAACTTGTATTTTAAAACAATAAATACATTTACTATTCAATATTCAATATCAATGCCTTAATAAATACACCTATTCTTAATCACGTCTTCTTCCGTGGGCCGCTCATCAGAACACTGTTGTGGAGAATTTGACCAGACAAACGAATGTATAGTAACTGTGATACAGGATTCATTCACTGTATTAGCAGAAACCACACACTCGCTTACCTGTCCTGTTTACTTGATGACTCGATTGAACGAGCGTACGAAATATTGTAGTACAGTTGACGTTTTTTACCTCCTTGTATAGTTATTTGAAACATTTTGAAAAACATGTATTTTAAAACAGTTAATTTATTTTCTATTCAATATTCAATATCAATTCCTAAATTAATACACCTTTTCTAAATCACGTCTTCTTCCATGGGCCGCTCATCAGAACACTGTAGTGGAGAATTGGACCAGGCAAACGAATGTATAGTTACTGTGATACAAGATTCATTCACTGTATTAGCAGAAACCACACACTCGCTTACCTGTCCTGTTTACTTGATGACTGGATTGAACGTTTTGTAACCAAAATATTGTAGCACAGTTGACATTTTCCACCTCCTTGTATAAGTATTTGAAACAATATATAAAACATGTATTTTAAAACAGATTGTATTTTTTCTATTCAATATTCAATATCAATGCATTAATCAATACACCTATTCTAAATCACGTCTTCTTCCGTGGGCCGCTCATCAGAACACTGTTGTGGAGAATTTGACCAGACAAACGAATGTATAGTAACTGTGATACAGGATTCATTCACTGTATTAGCAGAAACCACACACTCGCTTACCTGTCCTGTTTACTTGATGACTGGAAAGAATGAGTGTACGAAAAATTGTAGAACAGTTGTCAATTTCCAACTCCTTCCATAGTTATTTGAAACATTATGTTAAACTTGTATTTTAAAACAATAAATACATTTACTATTCAATATTCAATATCAATGCCTTAATAAATACACCTATTCTTAATCACGTCTTCTTCCGTGGGCCGCTCATCAGAACACTGTTGTGGAGAATTTGACCAGACAAACGAATGTATAGTAACTGTGATACAAGATTCATTCACTGTATTAGCAGAAACCACACACTCGCTTACTTGTCCTGTTTAACTTGATGACTCGATTGAACGAGCGTACGAAATATTGTAGTACAGTTGACGTTTTTTACCTCCTTGTATAATTATTTGAAACATTTTGAAAAACATGTATTTTAAAACAGTTAATTTATTTTCTATTTAATATTCAATATCAATTCCTAAATTAATACACCTTTTCTAAATCACGTCTTCTTCCATGGGCCGCTCATCAGAACACTGTAGTGGAGAATTGGACCAGGCAAACGAATGTATAGTAACTGTGATACAAGATTCATTACTTTTATTAGCAGAAACCACAAATCGTTTACCTGACCTGTTTACTTGATGACTCGATTGAACGGCGTACGAAATATTGTAGTACGTTGACGTTTTTCACCTCCTTGTAAAATTTATTTGAAAAATTTCGAAAAAACATGTTTTTTAAAAACAGTTAATTTATTTTCTATTCAATATTCAATATCAATGCCTTAATAAATACATCTATTCTTAATCACGTCTTCTTCCATGGGCCGCTCATCAGAACACTGTAGTGGAGAATTGGACCAGGCAAACGAATGTATAGTTACTGTGATACAAGATTCATTCACTGTATTAGCAGAAACCACACACTCGCTTACCTGTCCTGTTTACTTGATGACTGGATTGAACGTGTGTACAAAATATTGTAGCACAGTTGACATTTTCCACTTCCTTGTATAGTTATTTGAAACATTATATAAAACATGTATTTTAAAACAGATTGTATTTTTTCTATTAAATATTCAATATCAATGACTTAATTAATACACCTATTCTAAATCACGTCTTCTTCCTTTGGCCGCTCATCAGAACACTGTAGTGGAGAATTGGACCAGGCAAACGAATGTATAGTTACTGTGATACAAGATTCATTCACTGTATTAGCAGAAACCACACACTCGCTTACCTGTCCTGTTTACTTGATGACTGGATTGAACGTGTGTACAAAATATTGTAGCACAGTTGACATTTTCCACCTCCTTGTATAAGTATTTGAAACAATATATAAAACATGTATTTTAAAACAGATTGTATTTTTTCTATTCAATATTCAATATCAATGCATTAATCAATACACCTATTCTAAATCACGTCTTCTTCCTTGGGCCGCTCATCAGAACACTGTAGTGGAGAATTGGACCAGGCAAACGAATGTATAGTAACTGTGATACAAGATTCATTCACTGTATTAGCAGAAACCACACACTCGCTTACCTGTCCTGTTTACTTGATGACTCGATTGAACGAGCGTACGAAATATTGTAGTACAGTTGACGTTTTTTACCTCCTTGTATAATTATTTGAAACATTTTGAAAAACATGTATTTTAAAACAGTTAATTTATTTTCTATTCAATATTCAATATCAATTCCTAAATTAATACACCTTTTCTAAATCACGTCTTCTTCCATGGGCCGCTCATCAGAACACTGTAGTGGAGAATTGGACCAGGCAAACGAATGTATAGTAACTGTGATACAAGATTCATTCACTGTATTAGCAGAAACCACACACTCGCTTACCTGTCCTGTTTGCTTGATAACTCGATTGAACGAGTGTACGAAATATTGTAGTTTAGTTGACGTTTTTCACCTCCTTGTATAGTTATTTGAAACATTATGATAAACATGTATTTAAAAACAGTTAATATATTTTCTATTTAAAATTCAATATTAATCCTAAATTATACACTTTTTCTAAATCACGTCTTCAGGACAACGCAAACGCAACGCCAGGCAAACGAATGTATAGTAACTGTGATACAAGATTCATTCACTGTATTAGCAGAAACCACACACTCGATTACCTGTCCTGTTTACTTGATGACTCGATTGAACGATTGTACGAAATATTGTAGTACAGTTGACGTTTTTTACCTCCTTGTATAGTTATTAGAAACATTTTGAAAAACGTGTATTTTAAAACAGTTAATTTATTTTCTATTCAATATTCAATATCAATTCCTAAATAAATACACCTTTTCTAAATCTTTTTCCATGGGCCTCTCATCATAACACTTTAGTGGAGGATTGGACGAGGCGAACGAATGTATAGTTACTGTGAATACAAGATTCATTCACTGTATTAGCAGAAACCACACACTCGCTTACCTGTTCTGTTTACTTGATGACATGATTGAACGAGTGTAACAAATATTGTAGCACAGTTGACATTTTCCACTTCCTTGTATAGTTTTTTGAAACAATATATAAAACATGTATTTTAAAACAGATTGTATTTTTTCTAATAAATATTCAATATCAATGACTTAATTAATACACCTATTCTAAATCACGTCTTCTTCCTTGGGCCGCTCATCAGAACACTGTAGTGGAGAATTGGACCAGGCAAACGAATGTATAGTAACCGTGATACAAGATTCATTCACTGTATTAGCAGAAACCACACACTCGCTTACCTGTCCTGTTTTCTTGATGACTATATTGAACGAGTGTACGAAATATTATAGTATAGTTGACGTTTTCCACCTCCTTGCATAGTTCAAACATTATGTTAAACTTGTATTTTAAAACAATAAATACATTTTCTATTCAATATTCAATATCAATGCCTTAATTAATACACCTATTATAAATCTCGTCTTCTTTTGTGGGCCGCTCATCAGAACACTGTTGTGGAGAATTTGACCAGGCAAACGAATGTATAGTAACTGTGATACAGGATTCATTCACTGTATTAGCAGAAACCACACACTCGCTTACCTGTCCTGTTTACTTGATGACTGTATTGAACGAGTGTACGAAATATTATAGTATAGTTGACGTTTTCCACCTCCTTGCATAGTTCAAACATTATGTTAAACTTGTATTTTAAAACAATAAATACATTTTCTATTCAATATTCAATATCAATGCCTTAATTAATACACCTATTATAAATCTCGTCTTCTTTTGTGGGCCGCTCATCAGAACACTGTTGTGGAGAATTTGACCAGGCAAACGAATGTATAGTAACTGTGATACAGGATTCATTCACTGTATTAGCAGAAACCACACACTCGCTTACCTGTCCTGTTTACTTGATGACTGGAAAGAATGAGTGTACGAAAAATTGTAGAACAGTTGTCAATTTCCAACTCCTTCCATAGTTATTTGAAATATTATGTTAAACTTGTATTTTAAAACAATAAATACATTTTGTATTCAATATCATTGCCATAATTATTAATACACCTATTCTAAATCACGTCTTCTTCCGTGGGCCGCTCATCAGAACACTGTAGTGGAGAATTGGACCAGGCAAACGAAGTATGTAACTGTGATACAGGTTTTCATTCACTGTATTAGAAAAACTTTTAACACTCGCTTACCTGTCCTATTTACTTGATGACTGGAAAGAATGAGGGGAACGAAAATTGTAGAACTGTTTCATTTCCAACTCCTTCCTAGTTATTTGAAACATTATGTTAAACTTGTATTTTAAAACAATAAATACATTTACTATTCAATATTCAATATCAATGCCTTAATAAATACACCTATTCTTAATCACGTCTTCTTCCGTGGGCCGCTCATCAGAACACTGTTGTGGAGAATTTGACCAGACAAACGAATGTATAGTAACTGTGATACAGGATTCATTCACTGTATTAGCAGAAACTACACACTCGCTTACCTGTCCTATTTACTTGATGACTGGAAAGAATGAGTGTACGAAAAATTGTAGAACAGTTGTCAATTTCCAACTCCTTCCATAGTTATTTGAAATATTATGTTAAACTTGTATTTTAAAACAATAAATACATTTTGTATTCAATATCATTGCCATAATTATTAATACACCTATTCTAAATCACGTCTTCTTCCGTGGGCCGCTCATCAGAACACTAAAGTGGAGAATTGGACCAGGCAAACGAATGTATAGTACTCTGCCATACAAGATTCATTCACTGTATTAGCAGAAACCACACACTCGCTTACCTGTCCTGTTTACTTGATGACTGGATTGAACGTGTGTTCAAAAAATTGTAGCACAGTTGACATTTTCCACCTCCTTGTATAAGTATTTGAAACAATATATAAAACATGTATTTTAAAACAGATTGTATTTTTTCTATTCAATATTCAATATCAATGCATTAATCAATACACCTATTCTAAATCACGTCTTCTTCCTTGGGCCGCTCATCAGAACACTGTAGTGGAGAATTGGACCAGGCAAACGAATGTATAGTACTGTAATACAAGATTCATTCACTGTATTAGCAGAAACCACACACTCGCTTACCTGTCCTATTTACTTGATGACTGGAAAGAATGAGTGTACGAAAAATTGTAGAACAGTTGTCAATTTCCAACTCCTTCCATAGTTATTTGAAACATTATGTTAAACTTGTATTTTAAAACAATAAATACATTTTGTATTCAATATCATTGCCATAATTATTAATACACCTATTCTAAATCACGTCTTCTTCCGTGGGCCGCTCATCAGAACACTGTAGTGGAGAATTGGACCAGGCAAACGAATGTATAGTAACTGTGATACAAGATTCATTCACTGTATTAGCAGAAACCACACACTCGCTTACCTGTCCTGTTTACTTGATGACTCGATTGAACGAGCGTACGAAATATTGTAGTACAGTTGACGTTTTAAACCTCCTTGTATAGTTATTTGAAACATTATGTAAAACATGTATTTTAAAACAAGTAATATATTTTCTATTCAATATTTAATATCAATGCCTTTATTTATACTCCTATTATAAATCACGTCTTTTTCAGTGGGTCGCTCATCAGAACACTGTAGTGAAGAATTTTACCAGGCAAACAAATGTATAGTAAATGCCAAAGAAGATTCATTCACTGTATTAACGGAAACCACACACTCGCTTACCTGTCCTGTTTACTTGATGTCTGGATTGAATGTGTGTACGAAATTTTGTAGTACAATTGACGTTTTCCACCTCATTGTATAGTTATTTGAAACATTATATAAAACATGTATTTTAAAACAGGTAATATATTTTCTATTCAATATTCAATATCAATGTCTTAATAATACACCTATTCTAAATCACGTCTTCTTCCGTGGGCCGCTCATCAGAACACTGTAGTGGAGAATTGGACCAGGCAAACGAATGTATAGTTACTGTGATACAAGATTCATTCACTGTATTAGCAGAAACCACACACTCGCTTACCTGTCCTGTTTACTTGATGACTGGATTGAACGAGTGTAAGAAATTTGTAGCACAGTTGACATTTTCCACTTCCTTGTATAGTTATTTGAAACATTATATAAAACATGTATTTTAAACGGTTAATTTATTTTCTGATCAATATTCAATATCGATACCTTAACTTATACTCTTATTTTAAATCATGCCTTCTTCCGTGGGTTGACTTGATTACTCGATTGAACGAGGTTACGAATTTTTTCTGTTTAATTTTGAATCCAGATTAAATAAAAAGAAAGCAATTGCATATCAGTTATTATTGGATTTATTTCAGTTTTGCGCTTGTTTTTAAAAGATAAAGCAACTACAGTTTGCATCAACCATGTTTATTCAAAAAGGGGAAGGGACGCCGACAAGTATACAGTGTTGCCAACACAATTCGATAAATACTGTTGTCGTACCAACTAGTAGTAATACCAACTTAACAATTGTAGTTAGATAAGAATAAGAAGATCATTCCAACACTCGCCCTTAAATCTAGATACATGATCAGTTGGTCAATAAATTTAAGAAAAATTAACATTTTTGTGATTATTTGTACATCATACCTAAACCCTTTAACACACTTTACATGATTTGGACCATGCAAACTCTTAGTGAGTACATCTGCAAACATATTTTCTGTTGACAAATATTTTAGATCAATAATCTTATTGGTAACGCACTCCCTAATAAAATGATGTCTTATATCAATATGTTTTGACCTGTTATGATACATTTGATTTTCCGTCAGTTTATGTGCAGACTGATTATCATTATACAAAGTTATAGCATTCTGTTTATTTGCAAAATTCAACTCATTCAACAAATTTTTCAGAAAAATTGCTTCTTTTGCACATTGAGTTACAGCCATATATTCTGATTCTGTGCTTGAGAGAGCAATGGTTTTTTGCTTTCTGCTTTCCCAAGAGATTACACATCCTCCAAGTACAAAAACAAATCCAGTAAAAGATTTTCTATCCAAAGAACAATTTCCCCAATCTTCATCAGCAAATCCTTCAAGTTTAACACCTGTTTTCTTGTATACAAGACACAAATCCTTTGTTTTTTGTAAATATCTTAGGACTCGGAATCACCGACTGACCAGACTCCTTAGGAACCACATATGACTCTACATCTAGGTGATACAGCCCTTGTCTTTGTGTGGCAGTGGCCAATACATCTCCTTTCACCAGAAAATCAGTTTCACGGTACATATGAGCACCATCAGATCCAAATACCCAAATCAACCCATTAGATGTCACACTGCTAACAGAAACTAAATTCGCAGACAGGTTTGGAACATGCACAACTTTAGTTAATTTTTTGTGTTCCGACACATTTGCCAGTTTAATCTCAACTTCACCGATATCACCACTTTGAGTAGTACCACCGTTTGCCACGGTAACTTCTGCTGGAGAACACCACGAACGATTCTGCATCCAATCTGCGTGAGGCGTCATCGTAGCTGTCGCTCCCGAATCAAGAAGCCATGCTCGTGATTCTACTTTTACCGATAGTGCTGAGAACATATTCCATGCAGTTAGACCTTTTTTCTCTGGAGCTGCCTTCTGCTTCTTATCTTGAGATCCACCAACCTTGTTTCCATGAGCCTCGTTAGATTCTTTGTCAAGTTTCTTGGAACATTCCGATGACTTGTGCCCCTCTTCGTGACATCTAAAACATATGAACAGAAATTTCTTCTGTCCAGGTTTCTTTTTATAGTTGCCACCCTTTGAAGTGTACAAAGCTGCTGTCCCCTTTTCATCACTAACTCTTCTGGAATTCTCATGAGAGCAATTTGGTTTTTACTTGATCACTTGTAAGTTTATCAAAACTAACCTCCTAAGTCATAACTAGCGGGTTATAACACTCGGCAAACCACTCAACAGAATTACAGCAAGGAATTCGTCATCCATAGGATAACCTATGTCTGTCAACTGCAAACTGAGAGACATAACCTTGTTTACATATTCCTCCATTGACTGAAATTGATCTGCTTTCATGCTGAATAAACCTCTTAATAGTCCTAACCTTCTCATTAGACCCGTATCCTCGAAAGCTTTCACAAGGCTCTCCCACGTAGTCTTTGCTGTTGTACAACTTCTTACATGTACATAGCAAGATGGATGTAGGCTCAGGTTAATCTTGGTTCTTGCCCTTTCATCTGTATCCTCGTCTACAGCTTCGAACGTGCCATCATCTTTCTTTATAGGCTTGACAGCAGTCCACAACTTTTCGTGACGTAGGTACATTCCATTGCAAATTTCCAAGAAGCAAAATTCGAACTACCATTCAGTCTTTCCAAATGCAGGAATTTGTCTGCCATCGTGATGTAGGCCTACTACACTCACAGCCCAAACCACTGAATGAATGAAGAAAGAATCTGACTTACCCCTCGGTCGAACTAGGTTCTAGGCCCCAGGCCATTACAAACTAGGCTAGGCCTACCTTCAAGTAATTTTACTTCACTTTAAAAACACGTCCTGGTCCCATAACCTATTGGATTTATTCAGTTTGCGCTTGTTTAAAAGTTTAAAGCAACTACAGTTTGCATAAACCATGTTTATTCACAAGGGAAGGGACGCCGACAAGTATACAGTGTTGCCAACACAAATACAGATAAATACTGTTTGTCGTACCAACTAGTATAATACCAACTTAACAATTGTAGTTAGATAAGAATAAAAAGATAAATTCCAACAGTTATCATGTCCAAATATAGATTTTAATAATTCTCAACAATATCGATCATTTGAAATACAATAAAATAACATACATAAATATTGAAGTATATATATAGTATGATTGGAGACGGGTTGACAGGTTGGAAAAGCATAGAGAACATAAAGAACATAAAACTTAGCCTGAGGGCTGGGGGAATCAAAATTTTTCACCTGCTTATGACGACTGCAGCTAATTTAAAGTTGTTTGTTACCTTAATCCACGACGCGTTTTGTCCTTCTGGTACTCATCAGGCGGATGATGGCTACTAAAAATCAGCTAACTACATGCATACTAAACTCACAACACATAGCCAAACCTGTGGTAGGGCCACGCAAGATGTAAATTCTGCATGCATGTTGTCATCATCAGCAAGGTTACTTCACACACCATTCATACTGGGGCAAACAGTCAGCACAGACAGTAAGGGGGCTCCCTACCAACTCTGGTGCTCGGGAGACAAGCAATCCATGACTTACCCTGGATTCGAACCAGGACCCTTGGCAACAAGAGAAAAGCTGCCCCTCCTGCTGTTGCTGGGCAAAGGTGCTTCTTCATTTATTCTGGGAGAAAAGGTTAGAGATTGGAAGGGTGGAAAGTCACAACACAGCACAACCAGTGAGGGGGCTTCCCTCCTAGACTCTGGTGCTTGGGCGACAAAAGAACCATGTTTTACCCTGGATTTGAACCAAGACCCATGGCAACGAGAGAGGCTGCCCTACTAATTGTGACTGGGACTCGAAAACGGAAGGAAACAATACTACAAATTGCAAGTTCTTGGCTATAGCACAGGCACACGTGCTATAATAGCTTTTTGGCTGCAGGTGAAGAGGTTGAAGGAAAAGACGAGTAGGGTCTAACAGGTTCATCACTCGCTAGGCCCCCTAAGCAGGACAAGTAGTCACACTTGAAAGGAACAAGGAAACACGGACCCACCAGAGGGTGTAGAGTACGCTCGCCCATCTCGACCCCATAGATGAAGAAAGATAGAAAGTGAAATTATGAATTAATTTTAAAATATTATATAATCACGGTGAGTACAATATTATAATTTATTAAAATTATTAAAATTTATTTAAAGTATTTATTTATATAAGATCATTTTAAAAAAATGAATGAATGAATGAATGAATGAATGAATAATTAAAATATTAAATAAATAATTTAAATAATCAATAATCAATTAAATAAATTCATTAATAAAACTTCCTTAAACAAATAACAGATCTCATAGTATTTCTTTGAGTTACACAATCATAATGAAGCCTTGATTTTAAAAGTATGACATTATGGTAAAATTTACACGTCATATTCATCACATCTGATATTCATTATTCTTCAAATGCTGCAAAACTTTGGAATTAATTTAATGTTTATAAAACATACTTTTATGATATTTCGTTTAAATTTATGTATTCCTACATTTTATAAAAAATTACATTAAATCTAAATTTAAATAGTGAAAATATTTGCTTTTGTAAAATTTTGTATCAGTTGTAAACAAAAGGTGATAAGGGCCCTTTAAGGAATAGTTAGATATAATTTGCGTCCTCTTAGTGGTTCTTCTAATGCAAGGTTAAATTTAAAGGAGTTAGAAGTTGAGTATACACCCGAATGAAACAACTGTGAATATAAATCATTTTTCATAGCAATATGCTTTTACAGAAGAATAAAAAATCTTAAAAATTGCTATCATTTATTGACTCTCCCCATTTAAACACTCTAACGAATCCATTTTGTGTGTTGGCACCTGACGTAAAGTAGAGTCGGATTTTGTTAGTTTGAGATCAAACACAGGATTATACCCTGCCAAATTGAAACTCGAACCAACTTAACCAAACCCATCCCCTTTGCAGTATCTGAAAGACAACACATTTTATTGAAACTATACCAAGATGGTTGAGAATTAAAATTGCAGAAGGGAAGATCGTGAACCCCGTTTTGAAGTTGTGGGGATAAAACCCTGGTCTTTATGCTTAACGGACCCCTGCTTTATCAAGTAAGGTATCAGGCACGAGATATTATACAAACCCTTTCCCTTCAAGTGCGCAGTGAATGTGATTTTATATTCGCATGAGGTCTCTTTTAGTAGGGCTGCTTTAGTGCAAATCATTTTTTGAATATACCAATTATGGACTTAATGATAACCTGTTAACATCAATCTATGTCATTGAAATGCAATTTGTGTGGAAAGATGATCTTGTCATCGGTCAAGCGGTCACCTAGATCAAGACGATTACCTCTAGAATGAGTCTTGAGTCACTTCTCCCATCAAAACACAGCTTCAAAGGGTTTTGTTGAGAGCTTATTAAGTATATCCCTTGTGCTTGAGTTTAAATACAAGACAAAACATTGTATAGCGCCCAAGACCAAGAGCCACATGAAATAACCGAGTGTTTCGTTCCAATTCTTGATCTGAAACGAAAAGAAATGTAACAAGTAACGTTTAAGCAATATTTTTAATTATGCAAATAAATGTAAAAAATATATTTTGAGTCCGCAACAGTAGTGATTTTTTTCTGGAAATCTTCCTGAAGCCAGTTTTTTCCCGATTGCTGTAAGACTTTGCACATGCTTTGATCCGAAAAAAATATACAGTCTTCAACAGTGGCACAGTTTTTAAAAATGAACAAAAAAAATAAATAAATGAAATGTATTTTTAGGATTTTGGATTTTTTGTAAAATCATCAAAAAATTTAAAAAATTTCTGAATTTTGTGTGTGTAATGCTTAACAATGTTAAGTTATCTTTTAC
The DNA here is from genome assembly GCA_024449915.1 of Sweltsa coloradensis. Taxonomy (NCBI): domain Eukaryota; kingdom Metazoa; phylum Arthropoda; class Insecta; order Plecoptera; family Chloroperlidae; genus Sweltsa; species Sweltsa coloradensis. The sequence continues at coordinate 58,716 of JAMZAV010003950.1, read as the reverse complement.
TATAGAAGAGAGACCATTTCCTTTCTTGACAATTATGCAACATATCGATCGGATAACAACTGGAAGCAGGAATCGTTCCCAAAAAAGTTTTAAATAGGTATGGTTCACTCTAAGTATACAACTCACGTAACTTATAGTTTCTGTGCTGCATTTATGGTTGGAGACTCTTGGTCGACAACACATATCCTTCACTCGTGACATGGCATCCAGAGTCTTGTTCATCGTCTTATTTTGCTCGGACGTCAGCAATCTGAAACAAAACACGTGATTAATACATAATAATTTCATTAACTATTAAAGGGGTATTTAACCGCTAGACTCAAAAAATATATTTCATTCAGGCTAATTAGTAATGAATTTAGCAATTAACAGAAAAATTATTGGGGCCACCATGACCTCCCAAAAAACTGTCCAACATAATATTTTTAGAGCTAGGTCCCATCGGCAAAAATCTCCTATAAGAAATAATATGGGGACGATCTTTATGCCCCGTGACCTTGGAGGATTTTGATCAAAACAAATATTGGCCATTATTGACGTACTCTACAGCCTTTTCTGTAAATTCTCTATATTTTGTTTTGTAATTTGGGCAAGTAGTTCGGTCAAAATATGCTGATTACCAAGATGGGGTGTGATTTTGGAATGCATATTTTTGCGTGTTTGAGGGTATATTTGGGCACAGTTTTAAGACACGATGTTATAAAGGGGCATTTTAGATTGGTACTATGCTCTAGTATCTATGTGGACCAAAAAAGAAGCAGGTTAAAGCCGATTCAAGAAATTTCCCAAAACACCAATTTTCGCAAATTTCTGGATCAAATAAATTCAAAAATTCGTGTTAAATCACAGTTACAAGATGTGATTTTTTTAAACGGTCATTTAAGTGTAGTATTGTGCTATAGATCACGTAGTAAAAAATAATTTATGGGGTTTTTAGCCCCTTTAAACAAATAGGGCTGTATTTCTTTTTTATATTTATTAACAAAGAGGCTATCCCTTCTCTTGAACGTGTGAGAATGTCATTCGGGATGTAACGGGTTCATATCTCGCCACTGGCAATTCGGACTGAAAGATTTTTCTGATTTATTCTTAAGTCAATAAGGCGGATATAGAATGCCACATTATAATTTGATATACTTACAAAACGCCATAGGTAGAAAGGTTGAGCTTTAAAGTTAACCGAAGTAAACTATACTAAATCCCCGCATTCCTCATTTAACCCTGGTTTGCCCAAGATGAAAATGCGAACAACCCGCCCGTTCCTATTCCCGTCTTGTACCATGGGCCGCTCATCAGAACACTGCAGTTGCGAATTGGACCGGGCAAGCGGATGGATGACAACTGATTTACAAGATTAATACACTGTAATTGCAGAAATCACACACTCGCTTACCTGTCCTGATGACTCGTTGATTTGATCGAATGTTTGTACGAAATATTCTAGTAAGTTGACGTTTTCCAACTCTTCGAATAATCATTTTAAACATAATTTTGTAGTTATGTAATTTAAAACATAAAAATAATTTTCTATTCAATATTCAATAGCAAAGGATTAATACACATATTCCAAATTACATCTTCTTCCGTGAGCAGCTTATAACAAAACACTGCAGTTGATAATTGGACTAGGCAATCAAATGTATGATAAATCCCATTATACGCTTACCATTCCCCTTAGCTGTTGCTAATACCCATAATATCAGTTAAAACGTTGATGACAATACGGCCATTCTCAACCACCTTTTTACTCACTTATAATTAAACTCAAAATCAGGCCATGAATCAATGTCCACAACAAACTTTTAGAACTTAGAAGAATAGTATTGGCCAATCAAATTTGTGTTGCCCATAAGCAACTCCGAATTTCTATAACCTCAAACCGCAACAGAAGAAGATATGCTATCAGCATCGATTTAAGTACAACCGTTTCATTATTTAATTTAGGTCACTTACTTAGTTCACCTTGTAACTTCGCCGTTATGAGTAGAGTTTGCATTCTTTGCGACCATTAAACTCACATTTACAATAAAGTCTTGTTAACTTATGTAACCTTTGTATTCTACTCCATAGGGCGCAAAAGGCCCATTGATTAAGGCCGGAGAGCATGACTCAACTGAAAATGCGCGCACTTACATGTTGATGATTTCCGCTGAATGGTTGGTATACTAGGAAGTCCCGCCGCGTTGATGGATGAGCTTTTTTGTAAGTTTTTAGTTTGCGTAGGACCACTTTTCCTTTGCAAGTGCTTTTTGAATGCATTGTAGGTGATTGTTAGTTTCTATTGTTACTTGTTAATTGTTATTATAAACCTAAAAAACTCATATTAAAACCTTTATTTTATGGATTCTGGCTAACTTTTTCAACTTAATCTTTCAAAAAGCAATACATAACCATTAATTTTTATATTAGTGAAGCACTGTAATTCATGGAATGTTCTATCATTTTATTTTCCGTAAATAATACTAAATATTTTTTTACAAGATGGCGGACGAAGATCAAAGTCTGAAATTTTTGTCGGTTTAAGGCATCAATGGTGGGGATATTGAGAAGAAAAATTATTTTTTTTTCGTGAAAAACTTTAAAGAATAAAAAATAAAAACACAACATTTTCAAGTTTTGGAATTTTCTATTTTGTTATTTTGGTGCAATTTTTGGTTCATTTTCTAATAATAATTCTTAACTACAATTGAAGATATTGTTAGCAGTTAGAAATAAAACACGTTGGACTATTGTTGACTATGAATTTAATTTATTTGTAATAATATAAAGAACAGTGAATAGTCCAACATGTTTTATTTCTAACAATTTACCTGTTCAAAAAAGTCTCTTATTTAGCACATGGTTTGCATTGTTAAAATTAGTCAATCTTTCCCCACCTATATATACCTACTAAACCAGCCACTAGGTCAACCAAATCAAAGCATGACTTATTTGTAAGGTCTTGCTTATGTCACCTAAATAAATGAAACAATTAAAATAAAATACAGACATATATCTAGTAAATCAATTATAGCATTTTCCAGCATGCAATAGGCCTACAGTTATGAATAATTATTTTTGAGTTACCAACCAGACTATCTAAAACCCAACAAAAACCTAAAAAAACTTAATTAGAAATAAAGGAGCACTAAAACTAAAATAAAAGTGCAGGGAAACACATTAAAAAACGTTGTACAAGAAATGTATTATTTATTATTTCAATGTGGTTGATGATAAGTAAAATGCCTCATAACCAACGCCAAGGAGTCAACCAAAATGGGGCCTTTTTTAAAACCAAAATGGGGCCATTTTTGTTTGTGGAAAGGTTAAACCACCAGAGTTCAAGCGTATTGTCTGTCAGAAATAATACGAGCAGACTAAGAGAGAAAAATACATTTGTGGGAAGACATAACCACTAGAGTTCATGCGTACTACGAGCAAGCATGGATATGATGAAATAGTATATTATGACGAGAGAAGCCATAGAAGCCTAGAAGTCTTTCATGGTGTGGTAGGTCTTGTTGCACGGAAAAATACACAGGGCGATGTCATCACAGTCAGGACACATGTAGCTAGTTTCCTTCCGACTGCCATGCTTCTTGCATACTACACATCTACGCGACGGGTGTTGCTCATTGCCAGTAGGAGGAATCATCTCAACGAAATGGCGTCCTTGCAAACGAAGCGGTGACGGCACCGTCTTTCTGCAGTGTGCCATTCAGACGGGACATGATGTTGTTGTTCCAGAAGTTCCGCAGTTACCGTTTCTTGGAACTCCAAATAACTAGTCTTTTCAGGCCGAAGGCAGCGCCAGTCGATATATTGGTGACATTTTTTGTACAAGTTAAAACAGCTTCTTCAATATTGGTCCCGGATATTGGGTGAAACTTTCAACAAACTCGGTATACATAAATTAGGCGATTTTTTATAACGTGAAATCAAACATTTTGTTCTTAGTACGTTTGTAGATTGGGAAAAGACTTACAATTTCTCAAGTAATTTGAATTAAAATGTTACCAAAATCGATTCAAAGATTTGAAAATTGCGACACGAACACACACATACAGATAGTTAGTAAGTCATACACATATTAATAATGTATATCTACTTACTAAGTAAACTGTTATAACCATAGGTAAATGTTATATCCTCTTTTAAGTAGAAACTGAAATATTATTATGGCACTATGTGCGAGTCCAGGTTTTTGAGTTCGAGTCGAGTCCGAAACGAGTACTTAAAATAACTCGAGTATCGAGTCCAAATTCGAGTCCGAGTACTTCGTTTAATTTCTAAAATTCACTATATTTATTATTTACAATATGAACAATATCAATTTTATTTATTTATGTTCGTTTAAAAGTAGGAACCAAACGTGAATACAGAGTAACATCCAATTCATTTTTAAATGTAACTTTTCTCTTAATCATTTTAATGGTCAAGCATCAAGCACAAATATTAGGGCTAGGCTATGACATTCAGTAAGTGATATTACATGAAAATTTTGAAACTAACATAAGTGACGAATTTTTATTATTTTTGACCAAAAATAGTTCAAAACTTCCAAAATGAATATAAATTTGTATCAAAGGACTCAGGTTACTATTATGGCTAAGTAGTCAGCATTGGTAAGGTAGCGCCAAAAATGTATAGGCCTAACGATTTTTACGTTTTCACACACGTGCACGACCCGGCACCTCCACCAAAATCATTAATAATACTCGCACACCTCGATAGAAAACTAATTATTTTCTTGGAAGTGGAAGAACTATTTCATTGTCTCTACTATTAGTATTAATCATAGGAGTGTATTTTTTAAGTAAAACATTATCCTTCCATGCACGGTATAGTTAAGAAAATACCAGGACACTTTCTACCCAAAATTGCAAACTGGTACAAATACGTCATTTTAATGAGTCTCTCTCGGGACACCGGTACAAGTGTTCTGAAAACGTTACTGTACCGGTCAAACTGGTACGTCTGGTCACCTTATACTTATGCTGAGCTGCAGAAGGTGTTAAGTATTTAGTATACCCTGCTTCTACATTTACACAGTCGAACGCGAACGCATCTCAAGAACCAATTTATTTTTATGATAAATTAATTTGAAACAAGCAAGTTGCCTTCATGAGCAGACTGTTCGATTGAAAGACTGCCTCATATATATAATAACATTTTCATTGTGCCAGTCGCCATAGTAAATATTAATGTAAAATACATCCTTGAACATAAACAATATAATTAACCCATATTGGTCATTAAAACTAAAATTCAAAATAAAAAGTATAATTAAAAATTAGCATAAGTTCCATTTCAACCATTGCAATATAACATCGCACTGGTACATAATATTAATGTTAAGGGTAAAAGCAATTTAAAAAAAGGAATTTAACGACCCGCCTCTTACTACATTTTCTAAGAGTTTTTTAAAACGAACATACTTCATACCGCAACGATTTCGGCGCCCTTGAACTGACCAACTTAACATTATTTATAATGTCATTACCTAATGCTGGTATGAGAAAAGGTTATTTCTCAAAAGTTGGGGATTATTTTTAGAAAATGAACCAAAAATTGCACCAAAATAACAAAATAGAAAATTCCAAAACTTGAAAATTTTGTGTTTTTATTTTTATTCTTTAATGTTTTTCACGAAAAAAAATATTTTTTCTTCTCAATATCCCCACCATTGATGCCTTAAACCGACAAAAATTTCAGACTTTGATCTTTGTCCGGCATCTTGTAAAAAAATATTTAGTATTATTTACGGCAGAATAAAATGATAGAACATTCCCTGAATTGCGGTGCTTCACTAATATTGGCCTATTATGACAATCAATAACGCTTGATGCATGTGGTTTGGTGCAAAATGGAGTAGATGCATAGACCTTTATAACGGGGTATTTGGTATTTCGATGGCTGCGATAATATCGTGGTCTCGGTGATTTGATTAGTTTCACGAACCATTCCGTTAAACATTGGAAAGTTCGCATTTTCTTATTAATTGCCGGCAATACCATAATAAAGGTATATGTGCCATTTTTCTCAAATAAAAATATAATATACTTCAATAGTAAGCCTTCCTCTATATTTCTACACTAACCGCATTGACTTAAAGTAAACCATTTCCGATTTAATGCACTATTTACCTATATCGGTACCACGAAAATAACACTTCCTTATGCCTGGTTAGCGCCGCGGGAGCTGCACCGAAACTCGGGGAATAATAAAAACGATGCTATGAAGTTCACGTTCCAGAGTTCGACCAGCGACAATGTTTTAGCCAAAGAATCAGGCTTAATAGCAATGCAAATATTTTTTTGGTATTTCAACAATAAATGCATTTAAAATTGAACTAAAGTGTGGTAAATCATTTTTTACTGTAATTTTTGACACTTTTTATTAATTTGCGACCTTTAAAATACAATATTTTGATATTTTGTTTACAAATTCTAATAGACGTTGTTAATTCACAACTTTTAAGACCAATTTCAAGACTCTAACCCATAAAATGCCAAAGATACAGATATTTAAGTGTGTTTTAGTTTTTTTTCACTAGTTTGCGTTAGTCTTTGTTTTGACCAACTTCCGGTAAACTAATTTTGGCCTACTTTATACTGGAGATGTGTCATAGTGTTGAGAACATATTCTGAAATTTGTAGCCTGTTGTGCGAAAAATAAACAAAAAAATCCAAGCTCGGCTGATAATCTTCTAATAATATTAGTATGTACCATTATGCCAAATTTCATGCTGATAACTCATTATAGGTGCCTTCATGGTGAATGCTGGAAATCAAGGTAAAATAATATAAACTATTAGGGATGGGTGTTGAAAAATTATGGTTAAGGAAATGAGAATAGGCCGATTGGGTAAAAACACATTAAAACATAATTTACTAATTTGAATAAAAATTCAATTTTGGGTTAGAGCTATCAATTATTCCAATTTTAGGGGATGATTTAGGGGGTGGAATATTGCTTGCCTCTCGGAGAATGATTTTTCATATTAGTATGTACCATCATGCCATATTTCATGCTGATTTAACTCATTAGGTGCCTTCATGGTGAATGCTGGAAATCAAGGTTAAAATAATATAAACTATAAGGAATGGGGGTTGACAAATGTGGTTTATATAATGAGAATTGGCCGATTGGGTTTAAAACACATTAGAACATTTTTAATAACTAATTTGATTAAAAATTCAATTTTGGGATAGAGCTATGAATTATTTTAATTTTAGGAGATGATTAAGGGGGTGTTGGGGGTGGAATATTGCTTGCCTCTCGGCGGAAGTATGTGAGTCTGAGGTACATCTAAGTGTGGTCCAAGTTTCACAGTTCTAAGATGAACCGTTTTCTCTGTACGCTCTTATTCTTCTCTGTCAGAATTCCACCCCGAACCAACCACCAACCAGCCGGAAGATTTTCTTCGATTTTTACGCATTTTTGTTTAACACAGAACGGGTTATCGGATCGGGCTGTTTTTTTTTTGGTAGGTCATGGACCACATATCAGGTCATATACCGAGTTTTAAGATTGTAAATCTTTCGGGGCAGCGTGTGCAGATAGCTGAAAATCCCCTAACTCGGGTAGGAGTAAACAGGGTCAAGTTAGTCGTCACCTATAAGCAGTCGCGTGCGCTTGGCTGCGGGCGAAAGACCGTCGCCCTTGATTTCATTTTAAATATTATGTCGTCAAACAATAGATATTCTTACACATACCAGTGGTGCAGCATGAATATAATATTTTATGCACTCTTTTCACAATCAAACAGACAAAAACCAATCAGCACTTTGCAAGGATTTTATTAAAATTCTAAACAATAAAAACTGTTATCCATTACAAACTAGGTGTTACAGGGAGCATACGAGTGAGTGAGTGTGTTAGTGAGTGAGTGAGTGAGTAAGTGAGTGAGTGAGTGAGTTAGTGAGTGAGTGAGTGAGTACGTGAGTGAGTGAGTGAGGTAGTGAGGTAGTGTTCCTCTGCCTTAGTTTTAGTTATGACCCATGACAAAATGTGACGTAATGACTTTCAGTAGCCTTTGCATACAGTCACAAGAGCAAGCAAGTTTTTTATGTTGTCATATTTGTCATCATAAAAATTTATAGATATTTATACACAGAACAATGTGCAAGACAGGTATGATGCAAAAAACAGAATCAAACACTATTAAACTTTGTATATTTGTTTGTTATGTAAAAGTCGTGTAGATGATAAAAAATATGATTCAATATAAAGCCATTAAATTTTTATGGGTAATCGTAATCATTAATTTTTAGTAATTTGTACTTCAAAAAAGATAGATAAACTTGACAATTTTCCAAAAGGACGACCACATATTAACCTGCAAATAATGAAGTTCAAATACAACTCCTTTTGCAGTTTAGACTGCTGTAGGCCTTTTTGACATATGCCCATCAAATAATTTTGGGATAGCTTATCTTCGAAACACTAGCTACTTGATATGTTCTTTGGACGTGTAGGTTACTATAAGTAAGAAATGAATGTGATTAATTACTAAAACGGTAAACCCGAGAACAGTAACTGGTAAATGTGCTGGGAAAAAAAAAATGGGTTTTGTGGAATTTACGATTTTTGATCTTGAATGAATGTGACGCGAGTATCGCCGCCATCTTCTTCGTCGTTTGTACTCGTTTTTCGTTGTCTGATGATAAAAGGTCTAGGACGGGACTGTTCGCCCAAAAAAAACGATAAAATTCTTTTAGGGGGGACATGAATTGGGACTGGGGGCCTCCCTATAGGAGTCTCTGTAGGCAAAAAAATTTTCCCATGGAGACCCGGGTTTAGATGAACGTCAATAAGAGTTTTTTCTGAATTTGGTTAAAATACAGTTCCCAACCCAAACAATCTAAAATCGTCCCCAATTTAAAAATTTAAACACTAAAACTTAGAAGTCCTATTTATTTTAAATTTTTTTTCATGGGCCTTCCCCTAATTAAATTTTGTTTATTTGTTGTGTTCTTTTTTTTGTTTTCTTAAACCCAAAACGCCATCGTTGATTTTTATTTTTTTTTTTACCTTTACCTTACTCCATCATTGATTCGGAGTAAATATTTCAGAGGTATATTTCCGCCATCATCTTCGTCGTTTATACGCCCTTTTTGTCTTTGAGATAGTGGGTCTAGGACCGAGACCGCAGTGCGATCACGAAAAAACTCCAGAATAACGATAGAAAAGATTTCATCGTTATCTTAGTAAAAATAGATAACTTTTGCGATCACGTAACTAAAAAGCAAAGTTCTCTAAGAAAGCGATTTTACTAGAAAACTTCTTTACGACGTACATAATAATTATCGGTACTTTTATTGACGTCGATAAATTATGTACCTTCACGCCATTTTTAAGCTTTAAAAATCGCAAAAAAAACATTGAAAGGGCGTGAAAAAAATGAAAAAAGGGGTATTAAAAATGTCCCAAACATGAGAAAATTTCAATCGTACCTACGTAAAAAAAATGAAAAAAATATAAAAAATAAAATAATAATAATAAAAATAATAATGTTATTAAAATAAAAAATAAAAATAATAAAATAAAATAAAAATAAAATAATAATAAAAAAAACTAAAATAAAAAAATTAAAAAAATAGAAAAAAAAAAATGTCTGTGTTTATTTTTAATTCATTGCAAAATAGTACCTTTGGGTACAATTTCAACCCAAAATGATTTTTAAAGTTTTTTACAACCCCTGACCATCCAGGAAAAGTTTTATTATTTTAGGTTGTTTAATTGGAGTAGAAAGACAGTAGGTTTCTTGCACAACCCTTGTTTTGTAGCAAATTTTCTATTTCGTTTTCCCAAAGGAAAAAATTACAATTGCCATCCCTTACAGCCACAAACATTGTAAAAAAGATTTCCCCCTTGCAGATATGTTATTGGGCCCATGTTTCTATTAGCCCACCATTTGGGAAAGGGTATACTAGGAAAGGATAAGTGAAACACAGATGTGTAGGCCAAATTTTAAAAATAAGCAGTCCCAGTGGTTTTGGTGGGTTTTTAAATATCAGGATTCGCTTTGTTGGGTAATGGCCTTTCTCAGACAAACTACACTAATTTTTTCCCAAATTTGGGTCTGTACAACAAAAAAAGTGTAAAATAAAAACTTGTCTTTTATACTTTTTTAAGGGAAATGTTGAAACTAATTCTACAGAAAAAAGGGCATTTTTTTTTAAAATTTAAAAAATAATTAGCATGTGTGTGGGTCCATGAACACTTTTACACAAGTGCCCCAACTGTATAAAAAAAAGCCTCTTCTTTTATCATTTGGCCCTCACAGAAAATTTTGTGTAGTGTTTTACTGAAAGAAATTAAAAATTTGGTTAAAATTACCTACATTTTATATAATTTTGGCTTCCCTCCTTTTAAAGGGAAAATTTTTTACATTTTTAAATCTAGGGGAAGGTTTTTTTTAAATACATATTTTAATATCCTTTTGATTAATGTGGTACCATCAAAAAGAAGATCAATAGGGTTTGAAGGTAGTAGGAGAAAAAATGTCAATGAGCGATTTATTAGAAAATGTGGTAGGCCTACTAACAGCTATATATTTTGAGGCTAAGAATAATTGTGTTTAAATTTTTTATATTTTATAAGCTGGACCTCTTGCAGGCTACTACAAAAATCAAATAGTGTCTTTGTTAAACAATACAAGTTTCTTTTTTTAATAAAAATAATATTAAAAAATAACCCCAAGCAAAAATATAAGTGGGGCCCTACCAAAAACAGTGGGCCCTCCCAAGGTACCGTCTACTGTAATAGCTTCAACCTTATTACTGCATCCCCTAGGTGGTACATATTTTAAAAAAAATGTTTCTACAAATAGGTTAAAATTACAATACAAATGCTTGAAAAATTGAAACTGCATTCTTTAGCACCATTTACTTTAGTGTTTTTTCCCGCCCAACACCACGGTACCTTGTTTAGCATTAATATGGGAAAGGGAAAGTTAAGTTCCAAGTTTCAATTTAAAATAGTTGGAAATAAATTGAAATTTAAAACATTTATCCACCGGGTATCGAAACTTGGCTGTCTATTTGGGCTTGAAATTTCGTACGTGATTCAGTGTTTTGTTGATTGAGTGGTAGAGATTCTTTATGGTACCGGTAACAGAGAATAGCTGTCCGTATGGTCATAAAGGTTTTTCGTGCAGGTCCGAAGTTTGATCCCTTTCCCACGGCCTGGTTTGGTCGAACTAATGTAACTGTAGGCAAGCTTGGGGGTAAGTTCCCAGCGATAAGGGCCTACAGCAGGGGGACTGTAGACTAGCTTGACAGTATATTGCTAGGGTACCTTGCTACCAATCCTTCTGGTTGACAAATGACATCACTTCCTATCGCATTTATCACAAAACATATATCCAAAAAGAGAACAGCCCTACGGTCTTACATAGGGGGTGACATGAAAATTAACTGCGGGGCAAAGGGGCCCTTGTGTAGGCCCTAGACCCATCCATTAGTGTGTCGGCATAAACCTACACCAAGCCCCAGAACCGAAAACTAATGCGAAAAAATAAGGTTAGAGGAGCCCGCGATCAGGCAACATCAAAGCCTTATTCTACTGTACTATTCTATACACACTCCCACCTGCCGGGGTTAAATTGACTAGGCCTTACACTTGTGAATACTAGTCGTAATTGGCCCTCAGAAAAAATAAAGGATTACTACGCCCGGGGGGCCCAGGCCCCTAGCGCAGTGTTTACAGGACTGTCCCCACAATGTAAGAAGGTTTTTGTTGTTTTTGGGAGGCCAAAATGTAGGGCCCACCGGGTGACGGCGGAAACTCGGAAGGGGTAGCGCTGGCCAAGAGGAGGCAAATTCAAAAAAGTCTTTTTTGAATTACATATTTCGTAGGCCTATGGATCCGGGTACCGGGGACAGATCCTTGTAAACTAGCCTTCATGGGAAGCTTACCACAGTATGGGCTAGCCTGGGGCCCTTCAAACGCCCCACGCAAACGAGCAATTTTAAAATTATTGATAAAAATATTTAACCTAGATAGTTTATTATTGTTCTGCATACCTTGTTTTATGATCTAGTGTAACAAAAAAATCAAGTGCATCATTTTTTTGTTTTTAAATATAAAAAAGCTGAGGCCCGGGATTTATATGAAACAATCCGCCATTTGTAATTTGAGCTTTCTATAGTGAAACCGTAAAGCGATCCCTTTTTCTCACGCTAAAAATTTGTCACTGTGTTATCGTTGTCTATAGAGAATGATGTCACGAGTTACGTTGGGGCGGCCTTTTGGGTAGTTGTACAGAATTGAGATAAAATAAAAAGCTCATGACTTTCTATAGAAATCGATTTCTACAAGCTTACATGATCGCACTGCTGCTCAAGCCCCCAATCAAAAGGATCAAAGTCTTTAGGCGGACATGAACTGGGCTCGGGGCCCGCCTAGGAGTATAGGGGTCTGCAGGCCAAAATACATCTACGGAGTTTCAAATACGAGGCTTTTTTAGCTGAATTGCAATAGAGTTTACTTTTTATATTTTTTAAGTATCTGATATAACCAAAAAACGACTTCTAAAAAAAATTTAGATTACAGCGAAATTTTGGGGAAGTTTTTTAATATTGATGTTCCCTTCCCCCTTCCCTTTAAATATTAATGTCTGCGGTATGTTAAATTTTTAAACCCGCCTTTTAAAGAAATTTTATATATTCAAGTAAAGTTTTTATGTAAAATCATAATATGAATAAACAACGTGAATGAAATGTGTTGAATTGCTACACTCACAATGATAGTGAACCAAGCACCTTCTTTATCAGTAAATCAAAGATTAATAAAAAGCAGGTTCCAGTTTTTTTCGTATTAGGCTTTCCATTTGTATTATGTGTCTAGATCGAGCTCAAAATTAGCCAACTAGCAACTATCATTTATAATTTTTTTATTTATATTGTTATGCCCCAAAAATACACCACAAATTTATATTAAAATAGGTAGCATATCCCCATCATGCACAAAGATTTACCGGAGCATTGTTGGTCTCGTTAAAAATGGCGAATTTGGGGCAATCCATGTTGAAAAAGGGGGGGCATAAACCTTGCCCAATAATATCTCTTCTAATCTAGACGGGAGGGAAGCGATTTTTCAACGCGGACGTTTTCCCCGCCAATAAGCGGTATAAACACGACTTTTTGGACGCTCCCACAGAAAGAATCAAATTTTTACCCCCCCCAAAAAAAAATATGCGACCCGAAAAAAATTTTTTTCCGGGTCAAAAAGTAAAAATCCAAAAACCCGTTTTGGGCTTTTTGTACTCGGGGGTTGCCGCGCCCAAAGTATGCTTCGCACCCAAACGGGGGGTCCCCCCGGCTTTCGAAAAAATTCGGGTACCCGCCCAATTTTTATTATTTTGGCCGGGACGACGATTAACTTTTTGGTTTTTAAAACGAAAATCTAAAAAAAAAAAAATTTGGAGCTTTCCTAAATCGTCGTTGTTTTTTTGAACGGGGGAAACATAAAAAAACGGGCGACGATGGAAAAAAATTTTTGGGAAATTTTTTTCTCTTTTTAGGGGACATTGTTTGGATATCCGGTTCCAATTTTTGGAAATTTTAGGTTTGGGTGACCCCCAAAGTTGCAATTACAAAAACCAAATTAATTGGTAAAAAAGTTTTTAAAAAAGACCACACTTTTTTTCAGAATGGGCGAAAAAAATTCCCAAAGTTGGAAAAATCTTGAAAATTTTCGTGAAATTTAAAATTTTAAAAAAATATAAATTTTCTTAAAATTTAAATTTTTCCCCCCAAAAAAACCAAGGCACATATGTAGAGAAGAAAAAGGGAATTTTAAAAAATTAGTTTGGGAACCTTTGGGCTCGAACCCCGGCAGTAAGTCTTCGAATACGTTTTCGGACACTTTTTTACAGTTTGAGTTTTCATTTAAAACGTAAAAGCAGGTCACTTTTTTTCTGAAATTTAGGGGATGGAAAAAGGATCTAAGTCGGCCTTTTTTCGATAATCGTGACACCAAACAAAATTTTTTGTGCTTTTGTATATTAGTTATGGAATGCCCAAAAATTGAAGGCGTGCCCGTTTTGGCTCAAAAAGTAATAATTTTTTATTTTACGGTTGCCGCCCCAAAGGGGCTTTGCACCCAAAACGCGACGGTACTGGCGCGTTCGGAAATTTTTCCCGGGGTACAACACCTTTAAGGGGTTTTTTGGACCGTTCCCAAATACTTTGCCCCGGGGCATGATAAAAAACATTTTGAAATGCGCGTAATTTTTAAAAAAAAGTTAAACTGTTTTTAAAAAAAAATTTTAAAAAAAATCCGAATTTTGTGTGTGAAGTGCCCGCGGGGGTCCAGACGGAAAAAATGTGTCCCGTTTTCTTTTTTTGGACTTTGTTTGGATTTTTCTTTTTAAAAAAAATATTAAATCGCGAGACCCCCGAGGTTTCCCAATTCTGAAAACCAATAAAAATAGCAAAGGGTTTAAATAACAAAATTGCCCCGATATTTTTTTCCAATTGCGGGGGAAAAAATGGAAAATTTTTGAAAATTTTTGAACATTTCGCAGTAAAAATTTAAAAAAGTTTTAAAAATTTTAGTTTTCCCAGTTCGTTTTGGGAAAACCCCAATGCTCTAAAAGTAGCGCAAGTAGAAAGGAATTTAAAAAAAATTTGGGTTTTAGAACGGGGATCAAATAGGGTTGGGGCGAACATTCGATTTTTTCGTGGGCCCTTTTTTGATATTTAAAATTTTGCATTAAAGGGTCAAAAAAAGCACGTTAAATATTTTTAAAAAATTCACAAATGGAAAAAAACCACTAAACCCCGATTTTTACGGAAATTGTCATCCCCAAACATCAGTTTTTGGGTTTACTTTTTGAAGGGTGACGGGAAAGGAGACAAGATTGCAATGCGTGCCCGGTTTTGATAGAAAAAAAAACATTCTTTTACTACATTTTTTTTTAAATGCCCAAAAAAGGGCTTTTTTTCGATTTTCTCCCTACCATGTTACTTCTTTAAATTTAAAAAGTTTAAACTTTCTAAACAAATTTACTTCGACTCTATTTCGAATGTCCGGGCCCCCCCCAAAACGGCTCTCAAACGGGGTTTGTAAAACCAAGGCCCGATAAAAAAAACGTCTTTTTCGTATGCATGAAAAGGAAAATTTTATATAACGGATTACCTTAAACGATTCGTTTACCTTTTTTTGGCAAAAAATACGTAAAAGGTGGCAAATACGGCCAACAATATCTCACCCCCTTTGTTTTCAGATCCCAGGGGCAAAAAAAAAGCACTTAAATTTGAATATTTCGTCAGTGTATTTTGGCCGCAAATTTTTACTGATCAGTTTGTAAGTTTTAAGGGCTCCCAACGAAAAGACAAAACGTACATTATAAGAAAATTATTTTTAGCTATGAAGTGATGTAATAAATCAGGATTGGGTCGGTTGTATTGGGGTTTTGAAATTTGGGGGAAATATTTTTAAATCCCGCATGAATGTCCTATAAAAAAAAACTGCAGCTACATGCCAGTAACTCATGACATAGAATTTTGACAGAAGTCAAAAATGGGGATCGAGACAAATAGACTTTCACCAAAAGTGGGTTTACGCCCATGTCAACGAAAAATCGAGCACAAAGATTCCCCAAAAGAAATAAAGTTTAACTAGCACTTTTCCTTTTTCGGTTGGGGGTGGCGGGCTTTGGGGGGGGTTTTTGTTGGGGGGGGGGGGGGGGAAGTCAACCAAAAGAACACAACGAAGGGAAACGAGAGGCAAAGTGGGGAGGGTGATGGGGGGGGGAGGAGAAATCGAGTTTTTTAAAATCTAACCTTTATTTTTTCATGAAATTTTTTTAACTTTTTTAGTGGCTCGTTGGTTTATAGTTTTGGGATCGCTTCCCCAACAGAAGGTCCAGGTTCGTTCCCGCAAAGTTTCAGAAATTTTTTTAAATTTTGATTTGGGCTTAAGTCCATCATTTTTGTCTAAGGGGTTTTTAAACGGTGTTTTGGAGCCGGGCCCAGCAACGAAAACACATATAAATTTTAAAGTTGTTTGAATCGGCCTTTTTGATTCTGGCGTTGATTGCGGGTGTTCGCATGGTCCCTAACATGATTGCTATTTTCCTATTAAAAAAATCGATCTTGGGTTGGGTTTTCGCTCACTCGTCGATTGCTTCGGGCCCGCAGGGTTTTGGCTTGGTCCCCCTTTTATTTTAAAATCCCCCCCTGAAAAAACATTTTTATAACTAGGGGCAACTCTAAATAAATTTTTTTATTTATTTATTTTTTTAAATTTTGGGGATGTTTTTACTGGGCCCGCAATGACACTGTTTTTGTTTTTTTTTTTGGGGGGGGGGGGGTTTTGGAAAAAGAAAATTAAGACATTTCATTAAAATCTTAAGCCTTTCATTTTTTGGGCCTTCCAAAGGGTCAGAGGGGTGCATCAGAGGGGTTTTGGCCCCAATAATAATTTAGTTTTGTTTTTTTTAAATGGTTGGGTTTTTTTTGGGGAAAAACCCAAAAAACTTGATTTTTTCTACTCGGGGAATTTTTGTTCCCATCGGACATCTCGGGCTCTATAAAACTTAAGGTCAACGCAGCGGTTTATTGAAGGGGTAATTTTTAAAGCAAAAAAAGTGATCCGGGATTCCGCACCCTTTTTGGGGCATTTTCAAAAATTTTTAATTTTATTTTTTCCCTTCCCATTTCTCAGGGGGGGGGCCCCATTCCCCCCAAAAACCCTTTATTTCAACGAGGGCCAAAAAAATTTTTTAATTTCTCAAAAAAGTATTTTGGGATTTTTGGGGGTAAAAAATTTTCTTTTTTTTTTTACCTTCCCCCAAACAGTCCGATCAAAAACATCTCGGGCTCTACGAACCGGACGGACGAGGTGATATTTTTACAACCTGAAAAAATGTAGGAAAAACTTTTGTCCAGGATTTATGAAAAATGTGCAGTAGTCTGATCTGTATCTTGGAATTTTGGGATCGGCGCGGCGAGGCGCAATTTAGACGTACCCTAAAAAAACTTTGTCCCGGATTTTTTCAAGGGCGCAATTATTGTCCCATTGGGCCATCTCGGGTCTACGGAACCCCGGGGAATGAGGCTTAGTTTTGACGTACCCCAAGGTTTTCCCAAACCCCGAGGCTCAATTACCTCTTTGGGGGGGGGGGGGGGGGGGGGGGTTTTTTAATGGTTTTTGGAAAGGAAATAAAACATTTTATCACTTCTTCGGGAGTCTTTTTGGGTCGATTCCAATGGTGTAAGGGGGACGTCAGAGGTTCGGCCCTAAAATGAATAATTTTCTTTTTAAAAAAGGGGTATTTTTGGGATTTCTAAAAAAAATTTTTCTTTTTATAGCTCGGGATTTTTTTTGCCCATCGGGTCCATCTGGGCACTATGAACGGGCAGACAAGGGAAAAAAAAGTTCGTACCGGAAAAGGTCCCGAAAAATTTGACGTCCCAAAAATTTTGGAAAAATTAATAAAGTGGGGCAATTTTTTAACACGCTGGGGCGGCGATAACAGTCTCCAGTGCCCGAAAAAATTTTTCCCAGGAAAAACAGTTCTCTGAAATTTTATCAAAAAGGGGTAAAAAAAAGATCCCATTTTGAAAAAAAAGTTCCGGAAAAAAAAAAATTTGTCCCAGGACTTTGGACAAACGACAAACGTTACCCCCAAACTACCGTTCGCGGGGCCCTACGCGACCGTTTTGCGATTTTCGGTCAACAGGTTTTTCCAATAGTGGTATTCCCATACGAGGTTTTCAACGCCCTCCGCGTAGCGGCTTCAAGCCGCGCGCTAGCGCGACTTGTATGCACATAGATAGTTCGTTGGCAGACTTGCGTCCGCAAGTCTCTTGATGCGGCGGTAAAGTTGCGGCTACTCTGGATGTGACTCAAATGTCGACCCTCGCTTTTTTGTATAAGAAAATGAATATTTCATCAACATTTTTTGTACCAACATACAGTAAAGCAGGAAAGCAACGTGAAATATTGAGTAAAAAATTGTATTAAAGTTTACAAAAATTGAGTGAAATTTGAACCCGTGGCCCTTCGCACTGAATTGCCTCTCGTTAACCACTACTCCAAAGTGGACGGTAATTTGTGACTTTTGACCTCTACGTACGTTGCAGGTGGACAAAAGCACAAAATCTAATAAATGATTGCTGTTTTCTATCTAGAAATGCTAAGTGGTTTTTGCTTGCATTTCGTTTCCATTGATCTCCAAACAGTATCGCCGGAGACAATTCCGCCATCTTTGCCGCAACTTTACCAAATGCATGAAAGGGTATTTAGAACACTGCAATTAAGAATTGGACCAGGCAAGCAGTTGCCAGATAAATGCCTGTCCTGATGACTCGATGACTTGATCAAATGGCTGAACAATATACAGTATTACAGTTGACAGCTTGTTTCTTCCTTGTTTATATAGCACCGTTTTGCAGGAATGTATATTTATTTTTACACATTAAATTTGTCGTAGATTAATGGTCAATGCCAATGCATTCAATTCAACTGTTTCAAGTCCAGTTTTCTTTCCGTGGGCCGCTGATCAGAACACTGCCGTTGAGAGTTGGACCAGGCAAGCGAATGCAAATAGTAATAAACAAATAATAGTGAGGGAATGCCTAGAATTGGTCATCATAATATATATATATATATAATATATATATGATTGGGGTTCACTCGAAGTATAGTGCAAATAATGAGAATGTAGTAAATAAAATTAGAAAGAGGTATAACTGGAAAAAATATAAAGAGGATGATTTTAGGTACGAATTAGCTATGATGGACTTTCATTCAAATAGTACTGATGTAAACCAGCTAGCAAACAAGTTTGTGGATAATTTGATGAAAGGAAGAGATAAATGCTTAACTGTTAGTCTATGTGAAGTAAATAACAATAAGGTATATAGAGTTCATTGGATTAATGAGGATATAAAACGGGATATGAGAGAGTGAGATAAGTTATATGAAATGGCTAAAACTTCTAGGGATGTGGGTAGATGGGATCTTTATAAAATTAAAAGAAATGAAGTGGGTAGTAAGTTAAGGAAAGCTAAAAAAGTTTACTATTATAATAGGATAGATGAACAGAAAGGTGATAGCAAAAATATGTGGAAAGTTCTTAAGGATATAATAAGTGATACAAATAAGCGGGAACCAACTAAGATTGTAACGTGTGAAGGGAGAAACATAAGTGACAAAGATAACGTTGCCAACATCATCAATAAATACTTTGTTGAAAGTATTGATCAAATTATTAATAGCATAGAAAAGATTGATGTAGATTGTGATGGTAGACCAGTCGGAATACAGGATAACATTAAAGGTACAATTAAACTTAAAAAATTTAAGAGAATAAATGGTGAGTGTAAACTTGAAAAGTTCCAAGTGATTGCTATTAAAGAATTGGATGAAATAGTGGCTAAATTAAAAAATAATGGTGGTAGCACTATGGATGAAATTTTGGCCAAATTATTAAAAGATGCTTACCCAGTTATAAGATTTAAGTTATTAGATATAGTTAACATATCTTTTGAAGAAGGAGTATTCCCTGCTAAATGGAAAGAATCATTGGTGATACCTGTTCCTAAAGTTCCTAACTCTACTAAGGTAGAAGATCATAGACCAATAAATATGTTACCCATTTTTGAAAAAATATTAGAACTTTTAGCCCACAAACAACTAGAGAGATATTTCAACGACAACAAACTCCTAGTCACAAATCAATCTGGTTTTAGATCTGGTCACTCTTGTGAGACCGCTATTCAGTGGTTATTGTCTGAATGGACTAGTGCTATGAATGAGGGGAAAACAATCCTGGCAGTATTCCTTGACTTCAAAAGAGCGTTTGAAACTATAAATAGAAAGAGATTACTTAATAAACTGAAATATATGTATGGAGTTGAAGGAACTGTTCTGAAGTGGATTGAGGACTACCTAACAGGTAGAAAGCAAAGAACAAAATATAACAATGACATTTCTGATAGTATAAATATTGATGTAGGGGTACCACAGGGGTCGGTCTTGGGGCCATTTCTTTTCCTTGTATATATTAATGACATTGTTTGCAGCGTTAACAAGTGTTCAATTAATTTATACGCAGATGATACAGTGATTTTCTTTATAAGTGTAAGTCTTAAGGAAATTCTTGACACAATAAACGCTGTATAAAAAATGTTGGAGACTGGTTAAAAATTAATGTACTGAAAATTAATGTGAACAAATCTAAATGTATGTTGCTAGGTATGGGAAAATCTCAGAAATTATAAGGTTGGTAATAATGAGAGAATAATGATGGACTCGAGTGTGTTGGAATTTGTTGATATGTATAAATATTTAGGTGTAATGATTGATTCTAAACTTAACTTCAAGGAACATGTATTGTATGTTGAACGAAAGGTGAGGAAGAAGATAGGGTTTTTAAGCAGAATTAGCTGCCATGTGTCATTTTATACCCGTTTATTGATATAAAATACTATCATTAAACCTCATTTACTTACTGTTTATCGGTACTTTATCAAGCGTATGTTACTGATATAAGGAGACTGCAGATCCTCCAAATAGAGGCATGAGGGTAATTCTCAAATGCAGTAGATATGTGTCCATAAAAAATATGCTAAATTGTTTGGAATGGTTGAATATTGAACAAGAAATAGAGTTGTGTGGTATTACTTACCTTTATAAATTAGAAAAAGGATTGTTACCGGAGTATATGCTAAATAGAATGGTTAGAATTGATGAGATGCACAATTATGAAACCAGAAAAGCAATGAACAGCTGTTTATACTTAGGTACATGTAATAAACAACTAATGTGTAAGTCATTGTTTTACAAGGGTGTTAGAAGTTTTAATGAGTTGCCATATAACTTTAGAATGGCAACTAGTACAAAGGAATTTAGAAATAAAGTAACGAGTATTTGATAAAGTGGAGGAGAGAAGTTTAACTATTTTGTTTAATAAATATATAGTTTTAGATTCTGAGTAATTAATTATTATAACTCAAGATATAAGGTATGATTGAAAATATACTTATACTATTATGTAGTAGGGCCTACCTACCTACTTGTAGTGTGTAAAATTATAATATGTAATGTGTTTGTACCAATAGCGCACTGACGCTAAATAAAGACTTATTATTATTATTATTATTTTGAAAATAACTTCCATAATACACGATTAATACACTGCAATATCAGAAATCACACTCGCTTACCGGACTTGGTGAAGCGATTGTACGAAATAATATTCCACAGTTGACTTTTTCCCCCTCCTATATAATAATTCTACACGAATGTACAGTTATTTTAACACACTTTATTTGTTTTAGGCCCGATTCCACCAAGGCTTAAACTCGAGTTTAATTTTGTTTAACCTCGGTTAGCTTGAAAATGCGTTCCACTAGAACTAAACTCGAGTTTAAACCGAGCTTAAACTAAACCCTACCTGGGGTGCGGTTTAACAACTTAAACTGGACCCACCGCCAGTACGATATTCGATTCCACATATAACAAGCTGTGATTTTGATGATGTGACGATGTGGAATCGTTTTTTTTTATTTTCTTTTGCGTCTTTATACCTGTTTATAAGTGTTTATACTGTTCAACAACCTGTAAGAGCAAGATTTCCTCACTCTCCGAGTAGTTAGTACCACGCGAACGTATTTTCATTTTTCATAGGTTATGTTGTCAGTGTGTCGTCACTGTCTTGTTCAACAGCTGACCGTGGAGACAAAATCACGGGATTTTTGAAGAACCAATCACAGACATCCTTACAAAATAAACTCCGCTTAGCTAAACGGAGGTGAATAAAATGTGGTGGAATGGGTCATGGTTTAAACTGAAGTTTAATGATAAGCTTAGCTTAGTTAAACTTGAGTTTAGCATCCATTTGGTGGAAACGGGCTTTAGACACATTTCGGTTTTTTACTCCCTACCTTGTTACTTTTGCGTTTTCCTCCATGAAGCGTAAATGTAACTACTCTCCACTTTTGAGAAAGTAAATGAAGCCAAATAAAGTTTTCCGCTCTTCTTTCTGTTATTCGGACGACTCGATGCAATGTAATGTTCTAATCTAGAAATAAATCAAATGTTAGATACACCAACCAAGGTAGCTCAAAATTCTTAAATAAATAGCAGATTTGCAATAAAGCCTTGTTACTTAACTCCATCACCGTACCTCACAGACACATCGTTTGTCCATTGAGAAAGTGAGTCAAACTTACTCAAGTTACCATCCATAATACATATCTGAGATCACTGTATATACAGACAGTAACATGAGCCAGCCTGACTTGACATCAGAGTTTCACCACCGATGACGGAAACCTAGTTCGATACATCACTTGGATGACGTGCTGACAACACCATAGTTATAGACCTTGAACCGACTGTAACCATACCCCCGAGGCGGAAGGTCTGAGGGACGTTTTAAGTACTTTTATATATTGACTTTCGATTTCCGCTTGTTAGCCTTCATGGTTTTGGTTGGTGTCCCCACCAGGGGTGACCAAATATACCCACTGTAAAAATAAAAAAATAATGATTTTCGGTGGTAATGCGACCTCAATAAACCTCCCCCTTCGCAGAGAAGAAGATTTAAGAGTAGTTAACGTACTTAGATATATTAGTTTTTAGTTAAGCTTTTAAGACATCATGGTTTAAGTGGGTATACCCACTAAGGATGACCGAAGTACCTACCGAAAAAATAATGAATTTACAATTTTTATCGTAAATGGACTTTCCTTAACCTGCCACATACCTGGGCTAAAGTTCTGAGGGTGGTTTTAGGTACTTTTATACATCTTCTTTTGATTTCCGCTTGAAAGTTGTCACGGTTTTGGTGGGTGTACCCACCAGGGGTGACCAGAATACTTGCTGTAAAAATGAAAAATAATTCATTTTTTTTCGCGAGGGGGTCTTCGTAAACTTTACTCTACGCAGGCCGGAAAGTATGAGGGTAGTTTAAGGTACTTCAGAAACTTTCTGGTCATTGATAATTCATATTGATATCTCAAATCTGGTAAAGTTATCATCATACGGAAACATCAAGTATTGATGTCATGTGTGTGCGCGTGGTGGAGGTGTTGCGCGTGTGTAAAGTGTTCTTTATCATTATCATTATCATTCTTTATTTAGCAAATAAAGCTATTTAAATGCAACACATTACAAGATACAAAAATATTAATTAACAATACCAAATTTACAAATAAACAATTTGATAAATTGACATATTTAACAAATTTCAGCAAATTCACCAATTAACAAAATATCGAATTTTTTAAGGGGCTAAAAACCCCAAAAATTATTTTTTACCACGTGATCTATAGCACAATACTACACTTAAATGACCGTTTAAAAAATTATATCTTGTAACTGTGATTTAACTTGAATTTTTTAATTTTTTTGATCCAGAAATTGGCAAAAATTGGTGTTTTGGAAAATTTCCTAAATCGGCTTTAACCTGCGTCGTTTTTGGTCCACATAGATACTAGAGCATAGTGCCAATCTAAAATGCCTTTTTATAACATCGTGTCTTGAAACTGTGCCCAAATATACCCTCAAACACGCAAAATATGCGTTCCAAAATCACACCCCGTCTTGGTCATCAGCATGTTTTGACCGAACTCCTTGCCCAAATTACAAACCAAAATATAGAGAATTTACAGAAAAGGCTGTCGAGTACGTCAACAATGGCTAATATTTTTTTGGATCAAAATCCTCCAAGATCACGGGGCATAAAGATCGTCCCCATGTTATTTCTTATGGGAGATTTTTGCCGATGGGACCTAGCTCGAAAAATGTCATGTTTGACAATTTTTTGGGAGGTCATGGTGGCCCCAATAATTTTTCTGTTAATTGCTAAATTCATTACTAGTAAGCCTGAATGAAATATATTTTTTGAGTTTAGAGGTTCAATACGCCTTTAATAACAAAATGATAAAAATACTAATTGAACAAATTTAACAAATTCACCAAATTTACATAAATTTTAAATTTACAAAATGTACAAAATTACAAAACTTCCAAATCTACAATCACATAACAGGAAATTTTATTTTCACAAAAGTAAGGCAGCAATCTCTAAATTCGTGTACATGTTTTGCATTCTTAATCTCTTGATCTAATTGATTGTACAATCGAATTCCACTATAAAATATTTAATGCATTGATCAAGTATTGTTCCTTCTAGTTACTTGTAGGTTCATATAATTTCTTAGGTTAGGTTTGAATGTGTTTCCATTGTTATAATCTATTAGGTTACTTAAATAATTTGGTAAAATTCCGTGCTCTAACTTATAAATAAAAACTAAAACATTTAATGCAATTCTTTGTTTTACAGATAGCATATTGACTCTCTGTTAAACTGTTTTAGTTGAAGTAAACCGATCACACTTTAGAACAATTTTCAACCCTTTACTTTGCAATTTTTGTAATTTATCTAAACTCATATTATCAACTCCCCACAGAGAGTACTGCAGTAATCTAAATGTGGCAATATAAGACTTGTATGATAAGACAAGAATTTGCTTGCCCTTGCCAGGAAGCCCATCTTTTTACTCATTTTATGGATAACAAAGTCAACATTATTTTTCAAGCAAAGATGTTCATGTATTATTATTCCTTCATATTTAAATTCATTCACAAATTCAATGCTCTTGCCATCAACCATAATAATTATGGTTATTCTTGCAATTATTGCAAGAATAGAATTTTCTCTTAGGATTTTTTGCCTAATGACCTTGGATGATGTAATTAACATACATTTGCTTTTATTAACATTAATTTTTAGCTTATTAAACCTCAGCCAGTCAATCAGTCTTCTAAGGAATGAATTTAATAATATGCAAGCATCTTTTACACATTTACCAGAGTACGACATAAAAGTATCATCTGCAAATAGATTGATAAATATTCTAAGTTTATTATGACTAACATTGAATATATCATTTATGTACAGTATAAAGAGAAGTGGTCCCAGGTCAGATCCTTGTGGCACACTATAATTATTTTCAAGTTCATCAGATTTTTCATAAGAGTGGCGTGTGACCTGCCTTCTACCTGTTAAGTAGCTCCTAAACCATTTAAGCGCATGACCTTGTATTCCATATTTCTGCAGCTTGGTTAATAAGAGCTCTCTACTAACTGTTTCAAAAGCTCTTTTAAAGTCAAGAAAAACAGCTACAACGATATTGCCATTTTCTAAATCACTACCACTTTCCCACCACTTTTCCATTACTAATTGAATTGCAGTTTCACAAGAATGACCACTGCGGAAACCTGATTGATTTTGGTGTAGAATATCACCATCATAAACATATTCTAGTAGCTGGGCATAAATCACTTTTTCTAAAATTTTCTCGTATGTTGGTAGCATGTTTATTGGTCTAAACTCTTCTGGGGACTTCGGTTTACTAACTTTAGGTACAAGAATAACTTCCGCTAACAACCATGTTTTAGGAACCTCTCCATTGATAATTGACATATTTATCACATTAAGTAGAGCATGGCCACATCTCCAAAAAGTTCTCTTAATTACTTCCACGCTTATTCCTTCCTCTGTACCTTTCTTACTTGGCATGTTAAATACTATTTTTTTTAGTTGATTTAAATTAATTGCTTGAAATTAAAATTATTCTCCTTTGTACAATCTTTCATAACCGTACCCTTGACTTTGGCTCTTCAATACTTTCAATGATATCACTAATGCTATTAACAAAATATTTGTTAAATTTGTTTGCTAAATTATCATTGACCGTTGTATTTTCAAATGATATAGCATCAGTGACATTTGGAACACTCTTTGGTTGATCTATAAATCTTTTTAATGTTTTCCACATTTCTCTAGAATCATATTTATTGGAATCAATTTTTTCTTCAAAATATTTATGTTTCTCTTTCCTAAGATCAGCAACAAACTTATTGCGGTTTATTCTATTACTGAGCCAGTCCTCATGATTGTTTGTAAACTGGGCTTTAACATACGAATCATCTCTAAGTGTTTGTAATTTTATAACAATCTCATTACACCATGGTTTTGGTTTAAGTCTTACATTAACTTTAACTACTCTTTCCGGAGCAACAAGATTTATGCTTTTAACAATATTATTAACATAACTTTCAGCTATAAAGTTCACATCAGCGCCTCCTGTATCATACCCCCAATCTGCTTCTTCTAGCACTTGATTAATGAACTCAAAGTCTAAATCATTTAGAGTTCTTCAACTTTTCGTGATACATCAATTTCAGTAGGCCTATGTGTACTTTTTTCCATACCTAGGTTGATTTCAATTAATTTATGGTCAGAAATGTTAGGCCTAGATCTTACTTTAGCATGAATGTTTTTGTTATTTGTAACTGCAAGATCCAGTAATGTTTTACTTTAGCACATTATTCTTGTTGGCTGAGTAATTAGTTTGTGTAGTCCTAATTGCTTAATAATATGTTGAAATTTGACACTGTATGTTGTTATTATTGGCTCAGATAAGGATATGTTAAAATCTCCTATCACTACAAATTTAGTTGCATTAGTCAACATCTGATCTAACCAATCTTCAAGATATTCCAGAAATTCTTTGAGTGATGAATTTGGTGAATGGTACAATACCGCTAACACAAGATTATCTACTCGAATAGCTATTATCCAGTTATTCTTCGGCATTACATGTTTGTATTCGATCTTATAATTTATATCGTCTCTTATGTACAATAATACTCCTCCTGTGTGCCTACTTTGCGATTCACAGTGCTCAATCCTGTATCCTTCTATAGCGATCTCTCCTTCACCAATATCTCTTGTTATATGTGTCTCTGATAGACATAGCATAGCTGGTTTCTCTTTAAATACAAGGTGATGAAATTTATTCATGTTAGTTGTTAGTTCTTGAGCATTACAATATAATATTTTAGTACATTTTTTCAATTGCTACGTATCACTATAACAAATCCTATTTTCTTGATTACTAATAATCCTTTTTCTACACTCACATTGCTCACTTCCTACTTCATGGTATGGCTGTAAATGCAAGCCATATCTTTCATTAGCTAAACCAACAATTAATGCAACAAGCTTCACTTTCATTACAGTCATGAGCTGTGTGTCCCTCCATTTCACAGTAGGAACATGTTGTATTAAAGTTACATACATTTTGATAGTGACCATACCGAGAACAGTTATAGCACCGTACCACATGGGTATAGTCCCTCACAGTGAGAGAATCCCATCCCAGGCATATTTTACCTTGAGCTAACCACCGAGTCCTAATTCTAGGGTCTACTTCTAGCACTAGCTTGACAAAAGTGTTATTGCGTTTGTTAACTTTTTTAAAGTTAACCTTCAATAACATATTATTATCCATACCAATTCCATTTTGTTGCTTGATGTTCTTGATCAGAACTTCATTCTCTTCATTTTCCATGTAAATTCCCACAACAATCAACTTTGGACACTTTTTCTGGGGAAGGGATATGTTCTATTTGTGTGTAATGGGAACACACACTCGGTGTCTCACCCCCTCTCGCCTAGGAGAGGTACCACCCATGCAACACATGTGGGGGGTTGGTGAGGGTAGGTAGAGAGAAGAGACGGCAGTCGAGTACGGGCGGGCCTTCGGGCATCTTGTCTTATGTATTGTGCAAGTGTTTATTCCGAGTGTTTTGGTGTTTTACAATAAAGCTTGTCTAATTGGATTCCAAAGTTATTAGTGTAGTGTGTATACCTCTGGTTATCCCACATCTGGCGGCCAACGATAATACAACGGTGAGTGAGCAAGGAGGAAGCTGCGAGTGATTACATAATTATTAGTTGTGCGTATGTAGACAATCTATGCCTGGTCGCGGGTGTGCGGGTCATAGTAGTAGACACGGGGGACCCAGCACCATAATGGATAATTCGGAAGTGGCCGGACTTATTCAAAGCCTTCGCGACGAAATCCGTGGGAATAGTGACGGACTTTCCGCGATGGTGTCGACGCTCCAGACGTCTGTAACGACGCTCACGGAGCGCGTGTCGACCATAGAACTTGGGGCGCAGCGCTTTGGTTCGGAGACCGTCCCGCCAACGGCTGCCAAGGTGGCGGCCGCGGAGGAAAGTAGTGCGTCCAGTGTTTGGGGGGCTGATTACAAGCCCCAACTTCAACTACCTATCTTTGATGGCTACGGAGGTCGTACCTATCCGGTTGTCTTTATGAAGGAGCTGGAGGATTACCTAGAAGCAGCGTGAGTACCGCAGCGCTATCAGGTTTCTGTCGCTATGTGACAGTTGCGAGGGTCAGCGCGACGTTGGGGGGACGTCTTTGCTGATAGGTTTGCGTCGTTCGAGGACTTACGACAGTCGTTATTGGCTGAGTTTTGGGGCCGAGTGCAACAGCGCAATGTGCGATACGAACTAAACCACGGTAAGTGTCCAAAACATTTTGAACATCAGACGCCGGACTACTTTTTGATGGTGCTGTCTAAAGTCCGCCATCTTACCCCGAGAGTACGTGACGACGACTTCTTGGAAGTCATCGTTGACCATTTACGACCGGACGTGTCTGCTGCGATGCTGGCCGCTGACAAGACGACGGTCGACGGAACACTCAAGCTACTTCGCAGACAAGACGAAACAAATAAGCGTCGCGCAGATAATTACACTCCTAAGCTGCATGCTGACAATAAGCTTCCCGATGATAACGACAACGGCAACTGGCGAAATCAACAGGTAATGCCAAAACGCGATTACGGAATCGAGCTACGACCCCCATCATACTCTACGGGGGGAGGGCGCCCTACGAATTCCGGTGGACAATGGAGGACTGACAATACGCAGCAACGAGAGCGCCCATACCCGACAACGAGAATTACGTCAGATCGTGGCCGTCAGGTTCGAACAGTGGACGTCGTCGAGTCCGATGCGTCGGCTGCACGAAGACCAACACGACGACACACCTCTGGAGAGCCAGGAGGCAAAAGTCGAAATAAACCACATATCGTCCATGACCACAGACTTGCTCTCTGACGATGAATTGGACACCACTCCACGCCTCGCACTAGAGTTAATGGGCATGATTCAAGCCTCTGTTCAGTCTCTCATTTTAATTGATTCCGGGAGTGAAATTTCCTGCGTCTCCGAGGCATTCCTCAACGACCTCGTCGCAGTGGTAGGAGAGGTGCCACTGCTGCCTACGCCAAAAATAAAAATATTCGGTGCCATTGGCAATAATGCGCAATGTGCATCCAAACAAGTACTACTGTCGGTGCAGATAGACAAATGGAGCAGGGATGTGCCTTGTATCGTGGTGCCCAATCTAACAAAAAATATCATATTTGGTTCAGATTGGCTACACGACACCAAAGCAGTAATCGATTTTGACTCCGAGTCGATCGCAATTCACACTGAGGGCGTTACAGCTATATTGCCATTTCACAACATGCAAACAGAAACAGCGCGCATTACCATCAACCGACTGTACACCTCCACCTGAGAAGAGCACAGCATGAGCTTCAGGGTAGGGCAGGACGACCCCACCCAAGCTACGCGTCGTAGCCCCCACCCCCGCCCAGCTCCACAAAGAAAACCTGCACCAGCCTCGAGAACACCCAACAGAGGCAGACATCGGGGATAGAGTGCATAAATTAGTGAGTCTAACTACAAAGCAACGGTCGGACATTGAAACGCTCCTACTAACTTTTAAAGACACATTTTGAACTAAACCAGGTCTGACAGATGTTTACGAACACTCAATCTCCTTAAATGACCTTACTCCTTTCAAACAAAAGTCTTACCCAATCCCTCACGCCTTACGCACAACAGTCACTGAGAAAATTAGGCAGATGGTGGACGACAACATAATCGAGCGGGCATCGACACCGTACATTAACCCTCTTGTGACGGTGATAAAGAAGGACGGCACAGTTAGATTATGCATCGACGCCCGATACTTAAACGCGCGCATGGTCAAAGACCATGATACAGCACGAGACACAGAGGAGCTGCTACGCCGGTTTGACAAGATCAAATACATGTCCACAATAGACCTTACAAGTTCATACTATCAGGTGCCCCTGAGAGAAGCCGACCGTAACTACACAGGCTTCCTATATAAGGGAAAATGTTACAGGTGTAAGGTCCTGCCATTTGGCTCATCAAACGCTGTGGCGGGTTTCACGCGATGTATCGACGCCGCACTTGGACCGGAAGTCGCCGACTTCATATCAGTCTATATCGATGATCTTCTGATCGTTTCGGAAACGTGGGAGGAACACATGGCCCACATGCGGGCGGTGTTAGATCGGTTACAGCGGGCGCATTTGACTGCAAACTTTACAAAATCGCAGTTCTGCCAACCTGAGGTCAACTTCCTTGGACACATCCTGACACCCGAGGGCGTAAGGACTGACCCACTGAAAACTCAAGCCATCCAAAACTTTCCCACGCCACGCAATGCTAAACACCTTCGCAGCTTCCTTAGTTCCTGCAATTACTACAGGCAGTTCTGGGCACAGTACTTGGATTGCGTTGCCCCGTTGCAAATGCTGTTGAAGTCATCAAGTTAATGGAGATGGGGAGAGGAAGAAAAGATCGCATTTCAGCAAACAAAAGAAATGTTTTTGAAAACTGTAATGCTCAACCACCCGCCTTCACCTTAATCTACCAGAGACACTCCACATCGATTTCATGGAATTCAAGACCAGACAACTACAAGATAACACCCTCGGACCAATAATCCATAGATTAAGTAATGGTGTTATTACGTCAAACGCTCGCCTAGAACGCCTAACCAAGGTCCATCTTCTTTACGACGGCGTTCTCTATAAAGATTCCGCTACAAACACTAATAGCTGGAAAATATGTTTGCCGTCAACTATGGTAGAACACCTCGTCGAGCACTACCAATACCATACAAACTTGGCACACTGTGGACCGCACAAGTGTTACGCGGCCCTGCACGAAACCTTCACCTGGCCTAACATGGCGCGCAGCGTCCGTCGCGTCCTCGCGCCGTGCGAGCTATGTCAAAAAAGTAAAGTCAGTAATAGGCACCCGCAAGGGGACTTCACTCCTATCATCCCCGACAGCAAGGGCGCCTTAGCGGCGGTGGATTTCTATGGGCCCCTCCCTCGCGGGCAACGCGGTATGAGGTTTATCTTCGTCGTATTGGACGTGTTTACCAAACTCGTACGACTGTTTCCAATCAAGAAGGCGAACACGCCGACAGTATTACGTATTCTGGTAACGAAATACTTCACAGACGCGGGGAAGCCTCGCCGGATACTTGCAGACTGTGGAACGCAGTTCACATCGAACTCATGGTCCGCTACGTTGCGAGACGCGGGCGTGGACGTATCCTTTTGTTCCGTGCGCCACCCGCAGGGAAATCCCAGCGAGCGTATCATGCGCGAGCTAGGACGCATGTTTCGCTGCCTCTGCCACGACAACCACACCTCGTGGGTAGGGAATGTCCAGGCAATCGAGGACTGTCTCAACTCAGTTGTACACGACAGTACAGGCTTTATGCCTATGGAGCTGCACTTCGGGGTGAAACCAGCGCGAGACGTCGAGAGGTACTTTTCCTTGCCTCCCGGCAATGAAGTACCACAACAACACAAACTGCTATTGGCGGGAGAGTGGTTGATGACCCGAGGAGACAGAAGGAAACCACAACATCAGCTGGCCGCTGCTACCTCTGTAGTCTACGAGGACGGCGACCTTGTCCTACTGAAGGCTAACAACATTTTGTCTGCTTTCAACAAGACCATCGCGAAGTTTTTTTAATTATACAACGGTCCTTTCAAAATAGTTCGTTCCGTGGCACCGAATGCCTACGAGCTGGAGCATTTTTCCGGGAGAAAACTGAAAGTGTACCACAATGTGATACACATTAAAAAGTTCGTGGGTACACCCTAAGACTCGAAGTTAAAGTTCAGATTGAAGTGCTTTTGCATTATGTTTAAGGTTAGTTATCAATAATTACCTAGTTAAAGATATATATGCTAGATTATCTACTATTAGATCTATATGTTCCAATCAACTCTTGATTGCTGTAGGTATTAGGGTCTTAGGTTGTAATGGTTCAGTTGTAATGGTAAAATAGTTATAAAAAAAGAAGGAAAAAATCAACAAAAAGAAAAATGATAGTTATAACCGTTTAGTTTGATATGCATATTGGGGTATTCATTGTGTAGTTTCTAGATATTATTTTGTTCCCTACTTCTTATTATTTAAATAATGTGACTCCATTCTTTTAATTGGGGGGGCTGTAATGGGAACAAACACTCGGTAGAGTGTCTCACCCCCTCTCGCCTAGGAGAGGTACCACCCATGCAACACATGTGGGGGGTTAGTGAGGGTAGGTAGAGAGAAGGGACGGCAGTCAAGTAAGGGCGGGCCTTCGGGCATCTTGTCTTATGTATTGTGCAAGTGTTTATTCCGAGTGTTTTGGTGTTTTACAATAAAGCTTGTCGAATTGGATTCCAAAGTTATTAGTGTAGTGTGTATCCAACCAAATACAAAAAATTGTAAAAAAAACCGGCAGCCAAGCTCTCCTTCAAAAGTCTTCGGCTGTGAATGCTGTGAGATATAAAAGTTGAGCCAAGCTTTTTATTCTTTCTCCCTAGTTTCGCTTTGAAAATAGGTAAGATCATTTCGCCTGTTGACGAGCGCCAAGCCAACGATTTTTGTGGTAAAAAAGTAAAGCTTTAAACTCGAAATCACAAAAACAAATCTTGGCCATGAACCAAATTCAATGGCCAAGCCATTTTTTTATGATTTCGAGTTTAAAAATTTTACTTTTTTACCACAAAAACCGTTGGCTTGGCGCTCGTCAAGAGGCGAAATGATCTTACATATTTTCAAAGCGAAACCAGGGAGAAAGAATAAAAAGCTTGGCTCAACTTCTATATCTCACAGCATTCACAGCCAAAGACTTTTGTAGGAGAGCTTGGCTGCCGATTTTTTTTTACAAATGTTTGTATTTGGTTGGATATTACATCTTTTCGTTGTTCGTTTGCTATCAAGGTGTGAATGATGGACTTTGAATGATTAAATTTTTAAGTTGAAAGTTGTTTTTTGACATTTTTGGTCCCACGGTCCCCCCAAAGATACCCCATGTGTTTTAAGCACTAGATATTTATAATGGTTAAGAGCATGTTTAATTTCAAGCTTGTACAAATTACTACGCCTGAGAAATTACGCGTTTTGATTTTGATTTTGATTTTCCCCGGTCCCAATTGCCCGGTTTTGGTTATATGAGGTTCATCTGAGTGTGGCCCAAGTTTCAAAGTTCTAAGATGAACCGTTTTCTCATTATAGCGTATTATTCATAAGAGTACGGAATTACCTACTTTTGATAATATTGATTTTCTCCGGTACCCGTTACCCAATTTCGCTTTCCATATTCAAAAGTGATAAAGAATGAGAGATATCAAAATGTATTCCACGTTTGAAACATCTCAGTTGTAGCGTTTTCTTTGAATGATTCATTTCTTAAAGTTCAGATATGTTTTTTGTCATTTTTGGGCCCATGGTCATCCCCAAATTTAGCCCCTTGTGTTTTGGACGCAAGATATTTATAATGATTAATTGCATGTTTAATTTCAAGTTTGTACAAATTACCACGCCTTGGTAATTACGCGTTTTGATTATCATCCAAATTTTGAATTTCTCCGGTCCCTGTTACCCGATTTTGGTTTTGAAAGCAAAAGTCACTGCGTCTGAATTACATCTAAGTGTGGTCCAAGTTTCATAGTTCTAAGATTAACCTTTTTCTCTGTAGGCTAAATTAATCTCCGCGGAGAACTAGCCATGCCAGCCAGCCGAAAAGAATTTGACGATGTTGAGAGCCTTTTTTAACACAGAACATGTTGTCGGATCTGGTTGATTTTTTTTTGGTATGTCATGGACCACATACCAGGTCATATACCGAGTTTCAAGATTGTAACTCTTTCGGGACGGCGTGTGCAGATAGCTGAAAACCCCCCAACTCTGGTAGTTGTATACAGGGCTGGAGTTCGTGTCGCCTAAGCAGTCGCATGCGCTTGTCTGCCGGGCGACGACCGTCGCCCTAGATACGTCTGGTTATCCCACATGTGTAAATATCGATGTTACCTCAGAAACTTATTAGTCATTGATTATACATATAGATATCGCAAATCAGGTACATTTATCTTCATTCCGAAACATCAAGGATTGATGTCATGTGTGTGCGCGTGGTGAAGGTGTGTTAAGTGTTCTAGAGGTGTTATGTTCTATTTTGTGTAAATATCCATTTTACCTCAGAAACTTATGAATCATTGATAATCCATATAGATATCTCAAATATGGTAAAGCTATCATCATACTAAAACATGGAGGATTGGTGTCGTGTGTGTGCGCGTGGTGGAGGTGAGTGTAGTGTTCTAGGGGTGTTATGTTCTATTTGTGTAAATATCGATGTTCCTTCAGAAACTTTTTCGTCATTGATAATCCATATAATTATCTAAAATCGTAATAAGATATCATCATACCGAAACATCGAGAATTAGTGTCTTGTGTGTGCGCGTGGTGGAGGTGAGTGTAGTGTTCTAGGGGTGTTATGATCTATTTGTGTAAATATCGAAGTTCCTTCAGAAACGTATTGGTTATTGATAATCCATATAATTATCTCCTTTAGGTGGAACGAACGTAATCATCATTTCGAAACATCGAGGATTGGTGTCGTGTGTGTGCGCGTGGTGGAGGTGAGTGTAGTGTTCTAGGGGTGTTATGTTCTGTTTGTGTAAATATCGATGTTCTCTCAGAAACGTTTTGGTCATTGATAATCCATATAATTATCTCCATTAGGTGGAACGAACGTAATCATCATTTCGAAACATCGAGGATTGGTGTCGTGTGTGTGCGCGTGGTGGAGGTGAGTGTAGTGTTCTAGGGGTGTTATGTTCTATTTGTGTAAATATCGATATTCCTTTAGAACCTGTTTAGTCATTGATAATCCATATTTTATCTCAATTTGGTGGAGTTATCTTCATACAGTAAACATCATTGGAATGCTCATTGTTTGTATAACGTTTAGGGATGAAATTTTGAATGTTATGAATGTCGATGTTCACTCGAAAATTATTTTGATTTTATCAATAGGCTGTATGTCAACAAAAGAGGAATATTTCGTGTAACAGAAACATTGACTATTGGTGTCGAGTGTGTAGGTGTGGGTGTGTTTAGTTTTCTGGGAGTGACATGTTTTAATGTTGTTTTTGTTGATATACATTTAGTTAATACTTAATATAATGGTCATTAATAATGCATAATATCTTAAACTTAAACAATTTGTTGAACGAAAATCGCGAATGCTTTTTTGTGAGTTTTGTTTGTGCGTGATAATAAAAAGTAAAATTTTTAAATTGCACACCATGTGAAATTTTAAGTGTGGCCAGTAAAAAATTCAATATATTCAGTGATTTGCTGTTATGTCATGTGTTTGTGTTTGCGTTCAAAAGTGTTTTGGTGGAGGGTTTCTTGGGGAGATGGAGTGTGCATATCGTTAGAGTCGGAATTAATCTTATGACCCACGATAATATCAAACAAATATCAAAGTTATAGACCTTACACTTCCTTGAGCAATTATTTCTTTTTTATTGAGTTCCACAGTCGGTTACAATTTTATTAATTATGTTTTAATTTCGACATGAAATCGTAAAAACATATTTAAAGAAACATTGTTGGCTATTTAAATTAAATATACGGCTAATTTTTACTTATTAAAAACATATTTTTTGTACATTCATAATATGATGGTATTTTATAGATAAAAATTGAAAATGTGCCTCCATCGGGGACTGAACTCGTGACCTTTGTTCGGGCGATTGCTGTAGTCAACTTTGCTATGAAAACAACTGATCGTATTTTGTATAATGTTGGTTTGTTAACACATTGTTCGTATTGTGCGGAGATGGACGATTCATCTTCCTATTAGACTACATTATAACCCTAGATTTGTTTTACGTGTAGTCTTATAGGCAGCGTAATCTTCCATCTTCTCACGTTTTAAACAATATGTTAGCATACCAACAAATATACCAAATGTGATTTATTGTCTTCACAGGTCAGTTGGCTACTGCATCTTCCTGGGCAAGAGAGATCCCGGTTCAATCCCCAATGTAGGCACTTTTGTAATTTAAGTCTAATACACCATCACAGCAGCATCATAGTCACTTATACTATAAAATCAAAGGTTAATATATATTATATAATTTTATATGTGTGTGTCTTTGTAAAGGCTTTTACGTTCAAATTATGTGTAAGAAAATTTTTCTGGGTGTCGACAGAGTTCGTAATAACAAATTTTATAAGTAAATGTCACAGATTTCCTTCAATTTAATTATAATATTGTGTTCACGCCGATGTTCTTGTTTAGAATAGTATAGTTTCTAGGTTTGTTTATATTTTCGCGTATCATCTCTTGTATTTCTCGTTGTGATCTGATTCACCCTGGTTACCCCTCTTTTCCCCTCTTTATGACTAGTTTTTCATGTTATCTCTTCTCTCGCGATTAGACCTCGAAGCGAGTTGCCCGTCAGTTGCCCGTCTGCCTTCACAGGGTGAAGTTTCTCTTGGCTGCTCAGAGAGCAAATCAAACTTCGATTCTCAGTCTCATATATTCAGTGCGAAGTGTACAGTGCACCAGTTCATCTCCGTTCTAAAGTTCGCCCGACTTCCAGTCCACACTCAAGCTCACAGTTCGTTCGCCATCCAGTTGATACTGCAGTCTTGGGTTCGATGCCTTCCAGGCACATTTTCTTACTTCATTCTCTTTCCTTCCAAGCTCGAGCTCTTTAATTCTTTCCTATCTGTTACGTGGTGTGCTCACCAACTACGTCACCACGCTTACCATGCTCTGAACTTCATTTCACACCCGCATTACATCTTAGGGTAAGTTCAGTTGCTAAATTCAATTATACAGTCCACAAAATACCATTTTCTCACGGCCACGGCCCCACCATATTGGTAGGAAGAAAACTTGTTTTATATAATCGGCGGAGTATCAAAATGTAGTTATGATAACATTTTTATTACTTTTCGAGTTAACACAATCGTATTTGAGACAATTTTACTATTCATTCTGATCGCTCCAAAATTGAGTGTTATTAATACAATGTTGCAACAGTATACCGGAGTAAACTTGGCACGCTACACACTCAAAGTTTGTGGGCCAGTGACGTTTGTAAAGATCAGTCCTAGTTGAAGAGTATAGTGAGCGGTAACGCTGGCAGGATTGAGGGAGATACCAAACAACAGAAACATCGCAACATATTATCTAAGTTTAGTGATTTCTAACGTTCCCGTATAGTTTTATCAAGATCGGAGTAGATAAATGCAACCAAAACATTACAAAATGGGTGTGCTTGATGAAATCACAACACTATACATTGGTTATATAAACCTTCTTTCTAGAACAATTGGAGAAGACATTTTCTAAAATCTATCTACATTTTGTAATGTGTAATGCTAAGAAGATGCGAGGTGGAGGCTTGATCATCTTCCACATCCTGGATGCGACATCTGCAGGCTTTGCAATAATATCGCGCGTTCTTCAGGCAATTATGTCAATCACGCAACGCTTTCAGGAATTTCAAAGTAAATGTGCTGTATATAGTATTGATCTTTGAAGTTGAATGTTAATACATCGAGGTTTATCGTGATTATGATAACTATGGTACGATCAATACAAAGAATCAATCAGCCATGTGGCATTGGATAAGTTTAATGACACCCTTTCACAATAGGACAAACTCATGTACTTTAGATTGACACCTATACACAACCAAGTCCCAAACACAATATTAACGCGGCTGATTGCATTAGAGTACAAACAATGTTTATGTTAATGCATAAATTAACCACTGCCTGTTACAACTGTTTGTTATATTATCTTCTACTACCTATACATGCGCGAGTTGAGCCATCGTGCTAGAATCTCAAAGAAACAAAGTAAGTTCTTTAGTTTTATATACTTGTTCAAGTTTAACAATGACAATAAAAACTGTGAAATATATATAGTATTTTTCCATTACATTCGTTATTAATTAAGTAAGAGAGGTGTAACTTCTAATTAACAATTAATTATTTAAGTATAATCAGAGATGAACGGTGATAAATGGAGATGTGGTACACATGAAGAAATCATGCCTCATAAATGGTTTTATTCCACGTCTGCAGTTGCCTGACTTAAACTTCTGAGTTCCACCACGACACCCATAGCACATGTTACGCCAGCATGCGACCTTGACCTAGCCAGGTCCCTTTAGGTTTTCTGCTCTTCTTTCTGTTACCCAGTCGCCTCGATGCAATGTTACGTTATAATTTCAATTTTCAATTTCAATAAATGTTATTCTTTTTTTACATACATTAAACCATTTACCTTGCAATATAACAAATACAATACATACACAACTGCTCATTAAAATTCCCGTGAAAAAAAAAGAAGCTAACATAGGGTAACACCCTGTGTGTGGGCAGCGCAGTGTAAAATTAAATACAAATTCCAATCAAGGAGACATAATGCATAACAAAACATAATAATATAAGAATACATAGTAGTACAATACTTGTAGCGAAGTTATAAGAACAGACTATACAGAATACAAGCAAATCAAACGATATCTATTATAACATTGGTGAATAATAAAATATAAAGAAGCAAGAAAAAGATGAAACACGTAAGCAAAGCATAAAAACTCTAAGATATTATATTTCAACTAAAAATATAGAAAATCTTCACATAACTCTTTGCCATAGTTTAATAACCACTTGTGGGCCTCACGCCTAAATCTTGTGCGATAGTTAAGGGACCTGACGCTTTAGCTAGAAAATAAATCCAAATGTCAGTTACACCAACCAAGGAATCTCAAAGTTCTTAAATAAATATTATATTTGCAATAAAGCATTATTCCCTTAAAGGCATTGTCCGAGTTTCCAACAAGTATCTTTTAAATAACTCTTAAGATTATTTATGAAAAGAATGTATTTGCAAAAAATGCCTATTGAGGGTGGTGTGGGTCGTATGGGGCTTTCTTTTCAACCCGCGCGAAATAGTTTTGACGTCAGTGCTGGGCACGGTCCTCGCTCTTGCTACCTGCTACGGAGCGAGCTATTCAGTGTGTACGTCGGACGTCCGAACTCTTTAGTTTGCCGTTTAGTTTTGTAAATGAGAATTGTAGTTTCATATCATACGTGTTTTATATTTATATTTATACTAGCGCTGATCATCGTTTATGTTACGTGATTTTAGTTATGAGCACTAGTGTTTTAATTTGACATTTTGAGCGAATTTTTAGTGGCAATTGTTTAACTTTGTGTCAGCCTGAGTAATTGCAAGTTGTAACTTGTAATAATTACATATTTACATTCAAAACTACTATTTCGTGTTTTATAACTCAAACTGTGACTCACGTGTGAATAGTTACATATCTGTGCTCAGGGCCAACGTAAGCGAGATTACATTTGGCCGCCCCCAGTGTTGTCATCCAAAAATTATATAAAGGTAAACGATATTTGAAAAAATAAATTACACCATACTACAGTTATTTCGTCAAGTTTTAACTGAAAAATGGCAAGTCAAGGGATTTCAGTTTTGTTTATGAAGGATATACACTAGTTGATTTTGGACGTAAAATAATGTCAATTATTGATTGCCTAACTAAACCACCATGTGTATAAAAGAAAGTTTTGCACAATAATAAAGACATTTTTGAAATAACTTAAATTTATATCTCAAAAACTAAAACTAAACTTCCTGCACTCGGGTCTAAAAACTTTTAAAATGCACGTAAAGTTAAATATGTTAGACCCACCCCCACCCCCATACGGACAATACGGGAGTACAGATTCATGTGAAACGTCAATGTTTGGTAAAGTGTTGAATGTTACATTTTTGTTATACTATAAAAACTTGAATTTAGTTTGTATTCAGAAACAGAGGTACCGGTATTTATCTTTTTCTTTCAACATGTAAAATCGATTATGTCAGGGCGGCAATGCCACCCCTAGCCCTAGGAAATTGTGACGCCGTAAGCGGCCGCTTACGGCACGGCAGCGAGCTTGAGCGAGGCCTTCCTCGGCTGGAGCCAGCCTAGCAGGTAGCCCTGCAGTGACGTAACCATAGGAGGACTACGAGCTGTGCAGGGCTTTAGTAAAAGCGTGATTATTTGAGTTCCATAAGTCTCAGCGACCTGGATTTTGTTGTATTGTTCTTGAATTGAATCAAGGCACCTTCTGAGGAGCTTGTTATGCAAACCGAGACCATTCCTTTAAGGCTATTCCAGAGCACTCTTACCAATATTTTGAAAGTCAAAGGAAAATGGCTTAAAGTTGGTTGGATGAAAGATGAACTTTAATAAAAAAGGAGAAAAAAATAACTTTTTTGGACGGTACAAAAGCTCCATTTTGGCCATTATATGCAAATTTTGGGTCAATAAGAAAACAACAGTTCTAGGTGCAATACTTAATTTTAAGCTTTGATTTTTTTTCAAACACCTTTGTCTGTGCTATGAGTATAAGGGAGAATAATTTTCTGAAATCACGTTTGATGTACGATTTTTTTTCGTCCTCCGGATCAAAACTCTTATTTGTCCATGTGACAATAAAATTGTACATCTAACGTTATTTCAGAAAAGTATTTTCCCTTGTACTCAAAACATAGACAAAGGTGTGTTGAAAAAGAAAATCAAAGTTTAAAATTAAGTATTGCACCTAGAACTTTTGTTTTCTTATTGACCCAAAATTTGCTTATACCTAATTGCCAAAATGGAGCTTTTGTACCGTCCAAAAAAAAGTTATTTTTTTCTCTTTTTTATTAAAGTTCATCCTTAATCCAACCAACTTAAAGCCATTTACCTTTGACTTTCAAAATATCGGTAAGAGTGCTCTTTGTCATCGGATCTCTCACACAAATTGCATGTCCATTGAGAAAGTGAGTCAAGCCAACTCGAAGTATTAACCATAGTACAGAACTGAGATTGCTTTACTTTACAGACAGCAACAAGAACCAGCTTGACTCGACATCAGAGTACCACAACCAGTCACGAAAACCTAGTCGGATACTTTCTATAAATTACGTTTTCAATTAAATTAAATGTAAAAAAAATAATATCTTTGGTTTCACAAAGTCGAAGGCAGGGACGACGACTCCGTGGGTGCTCAGGGGCTGGAGCCCCCCTCGAACCCCGCACCCCTCCAAATTTTCTAAATTTAAAAAATCGGCTTTACAATAACAAAGTTTTGCGCTATATCTACATTAACAAAAACAGTCACCAATTATCAATCTATTTTTAATTAATAAAACAAATTACTGTGAATTAAACAATTTATTCTTCTTTATTCTTTTAACATTGGATAATATATTTGTAAATATATTGTCATGTCCATGGGCTCGGTTCGAACCCATGTTCATGTATTCAATTATTTGGTTTCTTTTGTTGATAATACTGATTGGGACATTTCTAAGCATGGTGGAATAAGACAACATTTATGGAATGTGCTGCAATGGCGGATACATAACTATAATGGGAACAAAACAGTTGTTGTATAATTTAGGAAATAATGCAGTAGTGACACAAGTAGTGAACAAAATTAATCTTTTTCATACCCCTGACGTAATCACCCGGGCACACTTAAACAGGTTGGGCGGTAATCATAAAACATAAAATAACATGGCCCCACACAACTGTTATTTATGAGCGCATTGATAAGCCATTACCATTCGGCGTGTTTGTTAATATGATTGAATTATTTGGATAAATTTTCGATTCAACTATACTCAAAGAGGTGTATCCAGACAATCAAATCACTGTTCTTTCTCACTCAACCCAAGCTTTATGAACCGAAATTGCATAATGATCGGAATTTTGTTTTTACATCAAATGCACTTTGAATCACACCAACTGATAGAAAGTGTAAAGGAGTTATTTGTTATGTTGTAATTATTAAGCCTATCACTTATTTTCACCTACACAAGTCACCTACTTGCCTTAATTTTCACCTGAAAATCCAATTTTTAAGAGGGCTGTTTTTAAACGTCCAACGTGTCTGTAACAATAGACTCGCAAACGACTAAACAATCACTTATGGCAACTACCCAAAAAATGTTGAGAATTCCTATTTTGTGCTCATTAAGTCTATTAACGCTTAACCACAACCGCATTGTAAAATTTCTTTGGGGTGTGCCACCGATGGATTGCGTGTTCTTCTTGTCGCAAGGCACGTGACGGTATCGGAGCGCCTGGTTCTGTCAACCTGAGATAGTGATTGCGATGCTTCATGGGCATTGATTTAAAAGCTGTTGATGGTCTCAGAGCAAGGTCTCCGAGTCGTCAACGAAAACATTATCACATCTAGTTTTCTCTGATGACTCAAAGCCCTTGGCACTTCCTAGTTCCAAAGGTTTTTGCCTTTCTTCCTTCTCATCATGTGTGTGATGTGCTCGTCCTCTAGAAGACACTGGGGCTGTAGAGTGTAGAACCTCGGCGACGTCCTCTTCGTCTGATGAGTTGAGGCTCGGGACGAGTGCTCCGTCAGCAGCAAAAAAACATTTTAAAATCCAGTTTTGTTGTCACTCTCGCAGCACTCGGCCCGACCTAGTTCCAAAGCTCATCGCCTATCTCCCTCGTCGTCGTCTTCTGTCACTAGAAGCTGTACAGCTGTACACTTGCAATTAATTTCCTATGTTCACAAAAATTAAGTAAAGTACAGAATTTCACTTATCTTTTAATACAAATCAATGAACTAATAGAAGAAGACGTGAACTGGATATCATAGATTGAATCTTTTCTAACGTCCGTGTAATATACTAGGAAAACGCTTAAGTCCCGCCGCGTTGTTGGATGAGCGTAATTGGTGCATTGAGCTGCCATGTGCTATGCAGATTTTCTGTTGTTCTGTGAAAAAATTATTACTTAGTCGAAGAATTTTTTAAAATTTAATTAAAATAAATAAAAAAATTAACTTTATATTTTTATTAATTTAAAAAAAAAATCGTAAAATTGAGATTTTCATAAGAAAAAATTATTCGAATGCGCTCAAATTTTACACAAGTATATATAAATTCATAAAATTAAGGTTCTGTGAAAAAATCATTACAATAGGATAAAGCATGTAGGTGTTATAAGTCAAAGAATTGTTTAAAAAAAAACGTAAAATTTCGATTTTCATGAGAAATAATTTTTTGATTGCGCTCAAATTTCACACGAATATCTTAATTCATAAAATTAAGGTTCTGTGAAAAAATCAATAAAATCGGGTTAAGCATGTAGGTGTTATTAGCCGAAGATATTTTTTTTAAATCGTAAAATTGCGATTTTCATGAGAAATAATTTTCTGATTGCGCTCAAAAACGTGGCAGTTCTAAGTTAAGAGAATTTGAAGGCCTCCATAAAATTTCATCGCAATTAGAATATCGGTTTATCCGGAATCGTGTTAACAAACACACAAAAATACATAAAAAAAAAGAAAAAAAAACATTCAGGATTTTTTTCTTCAGTGTAGTGAAATGGAAACTTCGCTTGGCTCGCTACGCTCGCTACGCTTATCCAATGATACCGATGTTGTTAACCATTTACCTGAAAAAAAAGTCAGCTAAGTGCATAAACTCGTCTCCGCACAAGCTTAAGCGACTACTCTCAAGTGAAATTTATTATTGAACTGAATATAAAAAAAGGGAAAAAAAGAAAAAAAGAAATAATTAACAAGATACAAAACAGAAAAAACTCAAAAAATAAAAAAAGCAGGACCAGGAACAAATTATTTTAAAGACGATCGTGTTGGGGATCGAGCCCGGGTCAAACGGCTAGTACCGGTGAGCTACCATGTAAGATATCGGCCTACAGGAATATATGATACAACTTTCTGCAAATGCGCTATGAGTGTGATTTTATATACATGATGAATCCTAGTAGAGACTGCTATATCCAACCAAATACAAAAATTTGTAAAAAAAAAAAAACGGCAGCCAAGCTCTCCTTCAAAAGTCTTCGGCTGTGAATGCTGTGAGATGTAGAAGTTGAGCCAAGCTTTTTATTCTTTCTCCCTAGTTTCACTTTGAAAATAAGTAAGATCATTTCGCCTGTTGACGAGAGTCAAGCCAACGATTTTTGTGGTAAAAAAGTAAAATTTTTAAACTCGAAATCAAAAAAAAAATTCTTGGCCATGAACCAAATTCAATGGCCAAGCCATTTTTTATGATTTCGAGTTTAAAAATTTTACTTTTTTACCACAAAAATCGTTGGCTTGGCGCTCGTCAACAGGCGAAATGATCTTACTTATTTTCAAAGCAAAACTAGGGAGAAAGAATAAAAAACTTGGCTCAACTTCTATATCTCATAGTATTCACAGCCGAAGACTTTTGAAGGAGAGCTTGGCTGCCGTACTTTTTTTTTCAAATTTTTGTATTTGGTTGGATATTACATCTTTTTGTTGTTCGTTTGCTATCAAGGTGTGAATGATGGACTTTGAATGATTAAGTTTGTTAAGTTCAAAGTTGATTTTTGACATTTTTGGGCTCACGGTCCCCCCAAAGATACCCCTTGTGTTTTATTAAGCACTTGATATTTATAATGGTTAAGAGCATGTTTAATTTCAAGCTTGTACAAATTACTACGCCTGAGTAATTACGCGTTTTGATTTTGATTTTGATTTTGATTTTCCCCGGTCCCGATTGCCCGGTTTTGGTTATATGAAGTACATCTGAGTGTGGCCCAAGTTTTAAAGTTCTAAGATAAACCGTTTTCTCAGTATAGCGTATTATTCATAAGAGTACGGAATTACCTACTTTTGATAATAA
The DNA here is from genome assembly GCA_024449915.1 of Sweltsa coloradensis. Classification (NCBI taxonomy): domain Eukaryota; kingdom Metazoa; phylum Arthropoda; class Insecta; order Plecoptera; family Chloroperlidae; genus Sweltsa; species Sweltsa coloradensis. The sequence goes on along the minus strand of JAMZAV010003950.1, from coordinate 13,978 downwards.
TTATCAAGAAGAAAATGAGAAATAATATAAATAAATAATAATAAATAAATATAAATAATAATAATAAGAAAATCAAAATTATTTTGATTTTCTCCGGTACCCGTTACCCAATTTTGCTTTCCATATTCAAAAGTGATAAAGAATGAGAGATATCAAAATGTATTCCACGTTTGAAACATCTCAGTTGTAGAGTTTTCTTTGAATGATTCATTTCTTAAAGTTCAGATATGTTTTTTGTCAGTTTTGTGCCCATGGTCATCCCCAAATTTAGCCCCTTGTTTTTTGGACGCAAGATATTTATAATGGTTAATAGCGTGTTTAATTTCAAGTTTGTAAAAATTACCACGCCTTAGTAATGACGCGTTTTGATTATCATCCAAATTTTGATTTTCTCCGGTCCCTGTTACCCGATTTTGGTTTTGAAAGCAAAAGTCACTGCGTCTGAAGTGCATCTAAGTGTGGTCCAAGTTTCATAGTTCTAAGATTTACCGTTTACTCTGTAGGTTAAATTAATCTCCGCAGAGAACTAACCAGCTAGCCAGCCACCCACCCACCAACCCACCCAGCCACCAGCCAGCCGAAAGGAATTTGACGATGTTGAGAGCCTTTTTTAACACAGAACGAGTTGTCGGCTCGGGTTGATTTTTTTTTGGTATGTCATGGACCACATACCAGGTCATATACCGAGTTTCAAGATTGTAACTCTTTCGGGGCGGCGTGTGCAGATAGCTGAAAACCCCCCAACTCTGGTAGCTGTATACAGGGCTGGAGTTCGTGTCGCCTAAGCAGTCGCATGCGCTTGTCTGCCGGGCGACGACCGTCGCCCTAGATACTACAGCCAATTATGCCGTATATAAACAACGACTCCTAGATCAGAAACATTACGAAGTAATTGCGCAAGGAAAGGATGGGAACCAGTACGAACCACGAGGATGAAAGGATAGGAAAAACACAAGGGAAGTTCACTAGGAAGACAGGAGGAACGTGGCAAATTAGAGACGTGGTTAAAGTCAGCAATGACACATAGCCAACTCCTAGTAAGGCTCGTTTGTCTTGTGTGTGGCTCGTTGGTCTTTTGGTTAGCGTATCTGCTTCTATTGCAGAAGGTCCAGGGTTCGATTCCCGCCAAAGTCAGAAGTTTTTTACTTCTGATTTGGACTTTTAAGTCCATCATTTCTTGTCTTAGGAGTTTGTAAACGCTGACTTTGGAGCCGTCCTAACAACGAAGCACATAATAACTTTAGAGTTGGTCTGAATCGGCCTTGTTGATTCTGGCGTTGATTCGCGGTTGTTCGCACTGTCCATACCACTGGTTGGTTATCGCTCACTCGTCGATAGCGTCGGGGCCTACAGAGTTGGCTTGGTCGCTTTGATTTACTGTCCCTCACTGAAAATCAGTTATATAACTGAGTGGGTAGACTCTAAATACAATTTATTATTATTTATTATTATTAACCTTGCCCGAAATGTTGACCATTCTTATGGGCGATCTATATATTTTCCCCCAATTTTTAAATTCTCTGCCCTTTAGTTTTACACATGTCATTGCCTTACAGTTACAAGTCACACTTATAGCTTACATTGCAAACACAATTCGTTTTCTTCTGCCAGAACAACAAACCTTCTACAACAACACCTTCAATTACAATACAATAGTAGAAATCAAAATATATAAACGGCTTATTTTATTATAAATTATACACAGCGTTAGTGGGACTTATAGGATATCTTAATCAAACCCCGGGTCGACCTGGCAAGAACACGAATTCATGAGAAACTAATCATAATTTGCAGTTTTATTGTTTATTGGGTTTCTCGACTAGTCGTTACAAATTAATTATAACACACTTTTAAAATAAAATAAACGAGCAACAAAAAAGAGTTCGGTTTTGGGGGAAAATAAAATGTAATTCGCCTCCCATGCGGAAAGCTATAAATAAATCTCTCTGTCAGTTGGCGGCGACGGGACGGTAATCGAACCCAGAACCTCGAAGTTATTTGGCATACCCGGTTTTATCTCGAAGCCTCCAACCAAGGCCTTCTAATACTTAAGTTATAGTATATAGAAGGCCTTGCTCCAACGAAGTGACTTGAGTGTTGTCGTCATGCAGTCATGCAGCTTCGGGCCAGGCGGCAGCGCAGCGCAGTCGTCCAGTTGTTCAACAGACAGAGACGGGGAACGTGAGACAATGGCTGATCATTTCGTTACTTGCAGGCTCCCAGCCCTACTCTTGTTAATTTTATTTTGTTTGCTTTTTTCGTTACAATTATTGCATTAATCTACTAGCCACATATACTGCTACCAAGAATCGACTAAGTGTAAATTGTTTAACACAGCCACATATTATTTCCCATAAGAGCGTACGAATATTCGATCGATCGATGTGTGGCTCGTTGGTCTTGTGGTTAGTGTATATGCTTCCAATGCAGAAGGTCCGAGGTTCGATTCCCGCAGAAGTCAGAAGTTTTTTAACTTCTGATTTGGACTTAAGTCCATCAATTCTTGTCTTAGGAGTTTGTAAACGGTGACTTTGGAGCCGTCCTAGCAACGAGGCTCATAATTAATTCAAAGTTGTTCTGAATCGGCCTTGTTGATTTGCAGGTGTTCGCACTGTCCATACCACTGATTGCTATATTTCCTATTTGGTTTGGTTATCGCTCATTCGTCGATTGCGTCTGGGTCTACAGGGTTGGCTTGGTCGCTTTAATTTACTGTCCCCAACTGAAAATCAGTAATATAACTGAGTGGGTCGACTCTTAATACAATTTATTTGTTATTAATTAATTTATTTACTTGGTAGCAGTGGTTTGTAAGCATTGTTGTGACTTATCTGGATAACCTATGTTATCTATTATCATATCTAAACAAGTTTTGTGATATGTTCTTTTTCTATTATCTAGATAAAATAAAGTTTATCTTATTTAAGCTTTTTAAGCTTTCAGATAAAATTTGTTTGGTAAAATAATAATTAAAAGAACGAACTCGCTCCCCCCCCCGGCCCCCTAGATACGTAGATAGTTTTTGTTTTATAATTATGTGAATGTCTTAAAAATTAATCCCATGAATGAGATCTGCCACTGAATAAAACACATCCAAATCATGATATTATTTACAAAGGCTGATTTTATAACTGATACAAATTTGAGAATTATCCACTGCTTTCTAAATGTTAGTGAAATATTTCAGCACCCCTCGGAATTTAAAAAAACCCGGCGCCCCTGGTCGGAGGAACCAAGTATTTACGAATTCAAATAACGCCTCATTAATATCCATTTATAACCACATACACAAGTCCTCGATGTTCTCTTGCTCGGAATATGTCCTTGAAACTTCCCCAGTAGTTGTAGATACGCGTTGAGAACACTGTACAACTGAACGGGTCACAAGATTTGTATGAAATGTAAAACCACATAGCGAAGCCTATGCTCCGGGACACTTGCACAGCAGATACAGCAGCAAAGTAGTATTTACCACCACATGGTAGTTATTTGTAAAAGCGTTTTCAAGGATATCAAATAACGTTTCATGCATATATATGTATCCACATACACAAGTCCTTGATGCCTTCTCTAGTCTGGGTTGCGTGGACGCACTATTTTAATAACAATTGTATCCTCACAGTTTCCCATTGCAGATGTAGACACGCGTTGAGATCACTGTACAACTTTCTGAACCAAAAACTTCGAATTATATGTCAAACATCATTGCTAAGCTTATGATCCGTGATACTTGCACAGCGCCAGTGAAGGAGTATGAGCCACCACATGGTAGTAATTTGTAATAATGTACAAGCGTTTCGTAGAAACCATTTTTGAAAATGCAAATGAAAAAAAATATTATATGATATTTCGTTTTTATTTATGTAGTCCTACTATCTGTAAAGAATTTACAGTAAATCTAATTTTAAATAGGAAATGTATTTGCTTTTGTGAAATTTTGTATTAAGTTGCAAAGAAAAGATGATTAAAAGCCTTAGGCCTTAACGGATAGAATTTGCATCCTCTCAGTGGTTCTTCTAATGCAAGGGCAAATTTAACGAAATGTTAAAAGTTGAGTAGACACCCGAAAGAAATAACTGTGAAAAAAATCGATTTTCATAGCGGTATGCCTCTACAGAAGGAATACAAAATTTCGAAAATTGCAATTATAATTGACTCTCTTCTCCAGCGACACTCTGTCGAATCCATTTGTGGATTGGCACCTGACGTAAAGAGGAGCCGAATGTGGTCGGTTAGAATCCAAAGACAGGATTATAACACTGCCAAATTGAACTCCAACTAACTAAAGACTAAACCAAACCCCAACCTTTGCAATATCTGAAAGAAGACACATTTTATTGAAACTATATCAAGAATGGTTGAGAAATAAACTTGCATAAGGGAAGGAGTCGTACCCCGTTGTAAAGTTGTGGGGATCAAACCCTGGTCTTTATGCTTAACGGACCACTGCTTCATCAAGTAAGATATCGGGCTACGAGAATATTATACACCATCCTTCAAGTGCACCATGCATGTGTTTTTATATGTATATGAGGTGTCTAGTAGAAGACTGCTTTAGTGCAAATCATTTTTTGCAGATAAAAATTATTGACTAACTGATAACCTGTTTACATCAATCTATGTCTCATCACCCATCAGTTGCAATTTGTGGAAAAATGAGGTTGTCATCGGTCAGCGGTCACCGAGATCAAGACGATTACCTCTAGAATGAGTCTTGAGTCACTCTTTCCATCGAAGCACAGCTTCAGGTTGTGTTGAGAACTAATTAAGCATATCCCTTGTGCATAAGTGAAATATAAGACAAAACTTTGTATAGCGCCCAAAAACAAGAGCCACATGAAATAACCTAGTGGTTCGTTCCAATTCTTGATCTGAAACGAAAGAAATATAACAAGTAACGTAAACAATGTGCAATAATGCAAATATAAAGTAAACTTTTATTTATATTATTCCATTAAGAAAAGTATACAACTCACGTAACTTATAGTTTCTCTGCTGCATTTATAGTTGCAGACTCTTGGTCAACAACATATATCCTTCACTCATGACATGGTATCCAGAGTCTTGTTCATCGTCTTATTTTGCTCGGACATCAGCAATCTGAAACAAAACGTATTATTAATACATAACATTGTGACGACCTGCACCAGTCGTAACTATTTAAAAAAACGGCGCCTATCGCGTTCCGGGAACGAAAACATAGGCGGCGATGGGATTCCTACCGCAACAAGTGTTTCCCTAGCGCCTTAGACACCCGCATTCCCCTGCTATGTTTGGTTTTTCAAGGTGTTTTTGTGTTATTGTCAAACGTCAAAACCAAACCCAAAACCATTTAAACATTTAAACAAACATTAACAATTTTTAATATTAAATACAATCCAGAATTTAAAAAATCCATCCCGATCGGGGTTCGAACCCGATTGTCCCACTTTCCGGGTGGACGCCTTAGCCAACTAGACCACCGAGACGGTATTTTTTAAACTTCTGTATAGTCGTTACATTATAGAACTTGAATGGATGGAACAATAAAGCATTGAAAACCCGTTGCTGTTGAATTGACCAAACAAGCATATTTATTGTGTCATTACCTTACTCATGTATGAGCGAGGGTATATTTCTCGATTTGGATAGTCGGGTAAACACTCCCGTAGGTGGAATGATTAATATTTAATACAATCCAGCAATTAAAAATCCATCCAGATCGGGGTTCGAACCCGAGTCTCCCACTTTCCGGGTGGACGCCTTAGCCATCTTTTTTATTTCAATTTCTGGATTGTATTAAATATTAATAATTCTTCCTACGGGAGTGTTTCCCGAGTATCCAAATCGAGAAATAACAATTGTATTAACTACTTAACAAATAGGGTTGTATTTCTATTTCAATATTATTTATTAACTAAAAGGCTATCCCTCCTCATGATCGTGTGAGAGTGCGATTCGGGATGTAACGGGTTCAAATCTCTCCACTGGCAATTCAGACTAAAATATTTTTCTGAGGTATTCTTAAGTCAATAAGGTGGATATAAAATGCCACATTATAATTTGACATACTTACAGAACGCCATAGGTAGAAATGTTACGCTTCAAAGTAAACTATGCTAAATCCTCGAATTCCTCATTCAACCCTGGTTTGCCCTAGCTGAAAATGCAAACAATGCATTAATTATAACCTGTGCGTTTCTAATCCTGTCTTCTTACGTGGGCTGCTCATCGGAACACATCAGTTGCGAATTGGACTGGGCAAGCGGATGTATGATAACTGCCTCACAAGATTAGAACACTGCAAAAGCAGAAATCACACACTCGCTTAACTGTCCTGATGACTCGTTAATTCGATCGAAGGTTTGTACGAAATATTCTAGTACAGTTGACGTTTTTCACCTATTTGTATAATTATTTTAAACAAAGTATGTAGTTTATGTAATTTAAAACATAATTTTTTTTTATTTTTTTTTTTTAAACGGTGTCTTATAGTTTTGGTGGGGGCAAAGGTTACGTCACAAAATCGTGGTTTATAAGTTGCTTATTGGAGTACCAGCTAAATTCCTAATTTTCACGCCTAGCATCAAACAATGCCCGGTAAATATGTAAGAAATCGATTTAAATACAAAAGGACTTTTGTACGGGGGTCATGAAAGCTTTCATTAGTATTTTAAAAATTCAGGTCTGCGAAATCGGATTTTACATTAACCAAAATTAGGGGTTTTCCGTTGTTGGCATTTCCTCAAAAATGCCATATTTGACTGTCCATTATTAAGCACTAAATAGCATTAGAGGAAACATTCTTTCTATGCACATTGCAATGACTTAAATAATGATCCGATTACAACCAAAGTTTAAATCCAATATGGCTGCTAATTCCTAATATTCACAATATGAATACTGTTTTCGTGCTGTTTTTACACTCTTTATGTTACATCATTAACTTTAATTTTGTGGATATTAAGAATTATCAGCCATATTGGATTTAAACTTTGGTTGTTATCTCATCGTTATTCAAGTCACTTCAATGTGCGTAGAATGAATTTTTCCTCTAATGCTATTTAGTGCTTAATAATGGACAGTCAAATATGGCATTTTAGAGGAAATGCCAACAATGGAAAAACCCAAATTCCGGATAAATGCAAAATCCGATTTCGCAGACCTGATTTCTTATAATACTTATGAAAGCTTTCACGACCCCCGTACAAAAGTCCTTTTGTATTTAAGTCGATTTCTTATGGATTAACCGGGCATTGTTTGATGCTGGGCGTGAAAAATTAGGAAATCAGCTGGTACTCCAATAAGCAACTTATAAACCAAGAATTTTTGACGAAACCTTTGCCCCTACCAAAACTATAGAAGACACTTTTTGTAGGGAATTGAATGGGGAAATATTTTTGCAATTGCAACATTTTGTCTATCTCCAACCAATTTGGAGATATTCGATAACCAACACTTTTCGGCGGCCATTTTCCAATATGGCGGCCGAAGCTCCATTCCGATTGTAGGGGAGTTTTAGTATGTTGATAAGTATTATATAAGGAAAGTCTCTGCAAAAATTCAGCGACTTCGCAATTATTTCCTCTAAACGATAATATAAGATCTTATTTGACAGGATTAATATATGAAGCCTTGATTTAAATATAATAACATTATGGTAAAATTTTACACAACGTGTTTTTCACATCTGTGTATTAATTATTCTTAAAAGCCTGCAAAACTTTGTAATTTATATAATGTATATATAACAAACTTTTATGATATTTTGTTTATATTTATGTAGTTCTACATTTGATAAAGAATTTACAGTAAATCTAAATTTAAAATAGTGAAAATATTTGCTTTTCTGAAATTTTGTATTCAGTTGCAAACAAAAGGTGATAAATAGCCTAAGGAATATATAGATATAATTTGCGTCCTCTTAGTGGTTCTTCTAATGCAAGGGTTAATTTAACGAAATGTTAGAAGTTGAGTAGATACCCGAATGAAATAACTGTAAATAAAAATAATTTTTTATAACGATAAGCCTCTACAGAAGAAATACAAAAATTCAAAAATTCGCATTCATAATTGACTCTTCCCCAGCGACACTCTGTCGAATCCATGTGTGTGTTGGCACCTGACGTAAAGTGGAGTCGGATTTGATTAGTTTGAGATCAAAAACAGGATTATAACACTGCTTAATTGAACTCGAACCAACTAAACCAAACCCCACCCTTTGCAGTATCTGAAAGATTTATTTTATTAAAACTATACCAAGTAAGATGGTTGAGAATTATACTGGCATAAGGGAAGGAGTCGTGACCCTGTTGTAAAGTTTAAGGGATCAAACCCTGATCTTTCTGCTTAACGGACCACTGCTTTATCAAGTAAGATATCGGGCTACATAATATTTTACACCTTCCTTCAAGTGCACTATAAATGTGATTTTATATGCACGTGAGGTCTCTAGTGGTAGACAGCTTTAGTGCAAATCATTTTTTGCAGATAACAATTATTAACTAAATGATAACATGTTGACATCAACCAATGTCTTATCACCCACGAGTTGCAATTTGTGTAAAAAGATGATCTTGTCAGCGGTCAGCGGTCACCGAGATCAAGACGATTACCTCTAGAATGAGTCTTGAGTCACTTCTCCCAGCGAAGCACAGCTTCAGGTTGTGTTGAGAACTAATTAAGCATATCCCTTGTGCATGAGTGAAATACCAGACAAAACATTGTATAACGCCCAAGACCAAGAGCCTGATGAAATAACCGAGTTGTTCGTTCCAATTCTTGATCTGAAACAAAAGAAATATAACAAGTAACGTTAGCAATGTGCAATTAATGCAAATATAATGTATACTTAAATTCATATTATTCCATTAAGAAAAGTATACAACTCACGTAACTTATAGTTTCTGTGCGGCATTTATGGTTGCAGACACTTGGTCAACAACACTTATCCTTGACTCGTGACATGTTATCCAGAGTCTTGTTCATCGTCTTTTTTTTGCTCGGATGTCAGCAATCTGAAACAAAACACATTAGTAATACATAACAATTGTTAAACAATGACAATTTCGATAACTATTAAACAAATAGCTTTGTATTTATTTATTATTATTATTTATTAACTGAGGCTATCCCTCCTCATGAACTGTGAGAGTATTATTCGTTATGTAACGGGTTTAAATCTTGCCACTGCCAATTCAGACTGAAAGATTTGTCTGAGGAATTCTTTAGTCAATAAGGCGGATGAAGAATGATACATTATAATTTGATGTACTTACAAAACTCTATCGGTAGAAATGTTGATCTTCAAAGTAAACTATACTTAATCCTCGCATTCCTCATTCAACCCTGGTTTGCCCAAGGTGATAATGCAAAGTATGCATCTATTATAATACACCCGTACCTTATCCCGTCACGCATCAGAAAACTGCAGTAGCGAATTGGACCGGGTAAGCGGATGTATGATTAGATTACACACTTACAAGATTATTACACTGTAATAGCAGAAGGCTCACACTCGCTTACCTGTCCTGATAACTCGTTGATTCGATCGAACGTTTGTACAAAATAATGTAGTGCAGTTGACGTTTACTACCTCTTACTTTTTTAAACATAAATATTTAGTTCATGTATTTTGAAACATTAAAATAATATGCTATTCAATATCCAATAGCAAAGCTTTAATAAATACACCTTTTCCAAATTACGTCTTCTTCCGTGGGCCGCTTATCAGCACACAGCAGTTGAGAATTGGATCATGCAAGCGGATGCATGATAACTACCATTACAATCCTACGTATACTGTTAAAAAGTGATAATCACTCACATGCTTACCATTCCCCTCAGCTGTTGAAAGATTCATTACATAAGTCAAAAACGTCGATGACATTAGAGCCATTCTCAACCACCTTAAGTATTTTTTTATAATTAAACTTAACATCAGGTCATGAATCAATGTCCACAACAATAAATTAGTATAAATGTATAATCTTGAAAATAAATTGAAATGGTAGATTTACCTTCCACGGCATATCTCAAACACCGTAAATAAAAACACACAATGATTTGTTACCATGTGTTCTCCTACACAGGGAGTCACAACTCTCGCCCATTGAAATGTAAATCAAGTTAACTATTGACTCTACTGTTTCCACAGTAACAAAGGTCACTGTGTATAACAACCGTAGCAAGAGACAGCCTGACTTTAACATGTTTGTTCCACCACGACAATAGCACATGTTAAGAAAGCATGTGACCTTTGACCTAGCCGGCCACTTTATGTTGTCAGCTCTTCTTTCTGTTACCCAGACGTCTCGATGCGATATTAGGTACGTTATAAGCTGGAAAAGAAATCTAAATGTTAGATACACCAACCAAGGAAGCTCAAAGTACTTATATAAATATCATATTTGCAATAAAGCCTTGTTACCTAATGTAAGTTGAGAAGATCCCCAAATGAAATGAATGTAAATAAATATCAATTTTCATAGTGATATGCCTCTATAGAAGGAATAAAACATTTCGAAAATTGCCATCATAATAATTGACTCTCTTCTCCAGTGACACTCTGTCGAATCCATGTGTGTGTTGGCACCTGACGTAAGAAAGTAGAGCCGGATGTGGTTAGTTTGAGCCCAATGACGTGACACTGACACTGACAAATTGAACTCAAATCAACTAAACCCAGCCCCACCCTTTGCAATGTCTGAAGAAGAAAGAAGTTGTTGTATTGTTCTTGAATTGAATCAAGGCACCTTCTGAGGAGCTTGTTATGCAAACCGAGACCATTCCTTTAAGGCTATTCCAGAGCACTCTTACCGATATTTTGAAAGTCAAAGGAAAATGGCTTAAAGTTGGTTGGATGAAAGATGAACTTTAATAAAAAAGTAGAAAAAAATAACTTTTTTGGACGGTACAAAAGCTCCATTTTGGCCATTATATGCAAATTTTGGGTCAATAAGAAAACAACAGTTCTAGGTGCAATACTTAATTTTAAGCTTTGATTTTTTTTCAAACACCTTTGTCTGTGCTATGAGTATAAGGGAGAATAATTTTCTGAAATCACGTTTGATGTACGATTTTTTTCGTCCTCCGGATCAAAACTCTTATTTGTGCCATGTGACAATAAAATTGTACATCTAACGTTATTTCAGAAAAGTATTTTCCCTTGTACTCAAAACATAGACAAAGGTGTGTTGAAAAAGAAAATCAAAGTTTAAAATTAAGTATTGCACCTAGAACTGTTGTTTTCTTACTGACCCAAAATTTGCTTATACCTACTTGCCAAAATGGAGCTTTTGTACCGTCCAAAAAAAGTTATTTTTTCTTCTTTTTTATTAAAGTTCATCCTTAATCCAACCAACTCAAAGCCATTTATCTTTGACTTTCAAAATATCGGTAAGAGTGCTCTTTGTCATCGGATCTCTCACACAAATTGCATGTCCATTGAGAAAGTGAGTCAAGCCAACTCAAAGTATTAACCATAGTACAGAACTGAGATTGCTTTACTTTACAGACAGCAACAAGAACCAGCTTGACTCGACATCAGAGTACCACAACCAGTCACGAAAACCTAGTCGGATACTTTCTATAAATTACGTTTTCAATTAAATTAAATGTAAAAAAAATAATATCTTTGGTCTTACAAAGTCGTAGGCAGGGACGACGACTCCGTGGGTGCTCAGGGGCTGGAGCCCCCCTCGAACCCCGCACCCCTCCAAATTTTCTAAATTTAAAAAATCGGCTTTACAATAACAAAGTTTTGCGCTATATCTACATTAACAAAAACAGTCACCAATTATCAATCTATTTTTAATTAATAAAACAAATTACTGTGAATTAAACAATTTATTCTTCTTTATTCTTTTAACATTGGATAATATATTTGTAAATATATTGTCATGTCCATGGGCTCGGTTCGAACCCATGTTCATGTATTCAATTATTTGGTTTCTTTTGTTGATTAAACTGATTGGGACATTTCTAAGCATGGTGGAATAAGACAACATTTATGGAATGTGCTGCATTGGCGGATACATAACTATAATGGGAACAAAACAGTTGTTGTATAATTTAGGAAATAATGCAGTAGTGACACAAGTAGTGAACAAAATTCTCTTTAATACACCTGACGTAATCACCCGAGCACACTATATCAGGTTGAGCGGTAATCATAAAATTAAAATAACATGGCCCCACACAACTGTTATTTATGAGCGCATTGATAAGCCATTACCATTCGGCGTGTTTGTTAATATGATTGAATTATTTGGATAAATTTTCGATTCAACTATACTCAAAGTGGAGTAACCAGACAATTTAATAACGGTTCTTTCTCACTTAACCCATGCTTCATGAACCGAAATTGCATAAAAATCGGAATTTTGTTTATACAACAAATGCACTTTGAATCACACCAACTGATAGGAAGTGTAAAGGAGTTATTTGATATGTCGAAATTATTAGGCCTATCACTTATTTTCACCTACACAAGTCACCTACTTGCCTCAATTTTCACCTGAAAATCCAATCTTTAGAGGGCTGTTTTAAAACGTCCAACGTGTCTGTAACAATAGACTCGCAAACGACTAAACTATCACTTATGGCAACTACCCAAAAAATGTTGAGGATTACTATGTTGTGCTCATTAAGTCTACTAACGCTTAACCACAACCGCATTGTTCAATTTCTTTGGGGTGTGCCACCGATGGATTGCGTGTACTTCTTGTCGCAAGGCACGTGACGGTATCGGAGCGCCTGGTTCTGTCAACCTGGGATAGTGATTGCGATGCTTCTTAGGGCATTGATTTAAAAGCTGTTGATGGTCTCAGAGCGAGGTCTCTTAGTCGTCAACGAAAACATTATCACATTTGGTTTTCTCTGATAACTCAAAGCCTTTTGCACTTCCAAGTTCCAAAGGTCTTTGCCTTCCTCCCTTTTCATCACGTGTGTGCTGTGCTCGTCCTATTGAAGACACTGGGGCTGTAGAACCACGGCCACGTCTTCTTCGTCTGATGAGTAGAGGCTCAGGACGAGCGCTTCGTCAGCGACCTCAAAACATTTTAAAATCCAGTTTTGTTGTCACTCTCGCAGCACTCGGCCCGACCTAGTTCCGAAGGTCATCGCCTTCTTCCCTCGTCGTCTTCTCTCGCTAGAAGCTGTACAGCTGTACACTTGCAATTAATTTCCTAAGTTCACAAAATTAAGTAAAGTACAGAATTTCACTAATCTTTTAATACAAATTGATGAATTAATAGAAGAATACGTGAACTGGATATCAAAGATTAAATCTTTTCTTATGTCCGTGTAAAATACTAAGAAAACGCTTAAGTCCCGCCGCGTTGTTGGATGAGCGTAATTGGTGCATTGTGCTGCCATGTGTTATGCATATTTTCAGTTGTTCTGTAAAAAAATTATAACTAAGTCGAAGAATTGTTTTAAGTTAAATTAAATTTAATAAAATATTTACTTTATATTTTTATTAATAAAAAAAAAATCGTAAAATTGAGATTTTCATAAGAAAAAAATATTCGAATGCTCTCAAATTTTACACAAATATATAAATTCATAAAATTAAGGTTCTGTGAAAAAATCATTACAATAGAATAAAGCATGTAGATGTTGTAAGTCAAAGAATTGTTTTAAAAAGAAAAAAATCGTATAATATCGATTTTCATGAGAAATAATTTTTTGATTGCGCTCAAATTTCACACAAATATCTTAATTAATGAAATTAAGGTTCTGTAAAAAAATTAATAAAATCAGGTTAAGCATGTAGGTGTTATAAGCCGAAGAAATGTTTTAAAAATCGTAAAATTGCGATTTTCATGAGAAATAATTTTCTGATTGCGCTCAAAAACGTGGCAGTTCTAAGTTAAGAGATTTCGAAGGCCTCCATAAAATTTCATCGCAATTAGAATATCGGTTTATCCGAAATCGTGTCAACAAACACACAAAAATACAGAAAAAAAAAAACGTCAAACGGAGTCTTCTAAAAATT